>OOFC01049571.1:0-33932 GCA_900323345.1 Pseudochromis fuscus
GGGGTGGGCAATCCTGGTCCTCGAGGGCCGCTATCCTGCATGTTTTAGATGTGTCCCTCTTCCAGCACACCTGATTGAAATGATCAGCTCATCATCAAGCTCTGCAGAAGCCTGATAATGACCCTGATCATTTGAATAAGGTGTGCTGGAAGAGGGACACATCTAAAACATGCAGGATAGCGGCCCTCGAGGACCAGGATTGCCCACCCCTGATCTAGATGGATGATAACACAACCCCAGCCACTACAGTAGTTTCTATTCTATGCAACTTATAATGCAGTGCACTTTATATATGAAAACAGTTTTAAAATAGACCATTCATTGAAGGTGCACCTTATAGTGTGGAAAATACAGTACTAGCCTTAAATCATTGTTGGTATAAGTATTCAGTTTGAAACTTTTCAGCATAAATCTTTGAAATAAAGTTTGGAAACAATGTTTTCTCCCAGTAAAGTGTTTTTTTTGGACTGGGCAAAGTGAGCCTACGATTTGACGTCTATGGAAAGAGAATTGGTTGTAAACAGAGGAAGCTTTGTTAAGTACTGCACTAAATTGCATCGAAGGCACTCTCATAAAAGCCAATTTGCTTCAGTGGCAAAGCAGACATATTGGGATGTCAGCACTTCCAGCTGCACCATGATTTAGTGAACATATATTAGCTGTTGTCACTTTCACGTACCGAATTTACCACTTCCTCTCTCAGGCTTGACACATCACCTGTTATCACTGCTGCTGTCACAGTCTAATAAAAACACACCTCGGCTGGTTCCCCTCTTTTCTCAAAACACCTTTTTTTTTTTTTATCCACATGTATTGCTCTCCTCACTCACTCCTCTCTCTGTTTTTGCTCCTGGTCTCTCCTTCCCTCTCACTCATCCCTGTCTTCCTCCCTGGGCAATTTGTTTGTAGCTGTGAAATGAGGGTGGTAATTGAGGAGAGACCAGGAGCTCAGTGAAACTCCTGATGTGCGTTTTTTGAGGCGAGTTACATAGCGCCGCCGCCGTCTCTGTGGAATTTCAATGATGCAAGATCGTGCGCTCTGCTCGCAGTACAAGTGCTATTACCTGTCAAAGTAAGGATGGATATTGTTATAATGTTCATGTTAGTGTCACAGATTAGACTTTAAGTACAATACGGTAAAATGTCTGAGGCACAGACTTCTCCGGGAATGCTAAATTGAAATATGTGTCAGGCCTGTGTGTGTGTGTAAAATACAAACGTTGTGCAGGAAAACATGTTTACCTTTATTTACTGTGTTGCTGTGCAGGTGCAGTCGCCAGTACAGAGGTAAAGATGCGACTTCAGGAGTTTGTCCTGAACAAGAAGAAAGCCCTGGCTCAGCGAAACCTAAACCACTGTCTGCCCAGCGACCCACGCTTCTGGTATGGGTGAGTGTCACCGTCCACCACCACAGAGCCACCAATCACAACTGTTAAAGAAATTATCAAGTACAAAGAAGAGATAAATATGTATTTTAGCATCATCTCACAATTCACATTATTGAAAGACTTGGTTTGATTTAATTATTTACAACATGGAGGTTATGTTTTTACCATAAACTATATAGTATACAAATGGACGAAGGAACCGGGTCTCAAAAATGAGTCTGATGCAAAAGCGCTAAAAGGTGCAGTACCACCGATGGCCACTAGATTGACTTGAACTCGAGACATTGTGCAGCGTACTTGGACTCAAAGACCCGCCTTCTCACTCCCTTCATATCCAAATATGGTCGCATCTTGCTTCCAAATCACATTAGGTTCATCCATTCTATAGACAGTTTATAGTTTTTACCCATGTTGGTTTGTTTTTGTGTCTGTTACATTACAGAAAATGTACTTAACAGATTTTTTTTTTTTTTTTGGAGAGATGTGATATTACCCTAGAAACAAATGATTCAATTCTGATGAGGATTAGAGGATGGGATCCTGTCTGAGAAACATCTCCAAATGTTTGAACAAGATAGTGTTGCTGTTGCAGGACAAGAGGGCAACAGTGTTCAGTCTGTAGCATCAGTACAGCTGCTTTATGCATTGGTGGAGCTTTGTGCTTTCTGGTTTTATTTATTAGGTATTTTGTTTATGCATTTCACATGGTCATATTTTTTATTTTTTATACATTTTTTGAACATCACTTTGTGAACATGACATTTTGTATATCTCTAAAATCCACTACACTACAATTTTTTTGTCAGTTGTTTGTAACTTTAATAGTATATATATTTTTTAAGTAATTTTTCAAATTCATAAAAATTCAAAGAAAAAAAATTGTCAACGTCTGTTGTCTTTTTGTACATTTATAGGCCTTTGTGTTGTGGTGTCTTACTCTCTAATTAATACAATCACCACACTAAAAAAAAAAAAATATCCAAATTACAAGCCGGTGATGAGCAGCAGCATCATCATCATCATCATGGTTTTGCAAACATGGCAAACCCATGGTGTTGTGAACCTGTGTTGTGTGGGCGTCTGTCACTGGTGTGCTTTTGTGTGCACATCAAGTTTTCCAGCATCACCATTAGCCTCTCTGAGCTAAACTACAGAGAAAATGTTCAAGCGATGAGGGTTTTTTCTCTGTCAGTGTTTGTTGTCAGCGATTGACGGCTGGCTCTCTTTGAGGTGTGTGTGTGTGTGTGTGTGTTTGAAGTGGGCAGAGAGAAAAGACAATAGCACCTCTCCTGTGCTTTAAATATTTGAAGAGGCTTTAAGCATTCGAACATTTCTGCCAAGGCAGGAGATGATAGAACAATCTAATAATTGTGCTTCCAGTGGCTCCATGTCAGTGTTGTCATCATTTCCTCTTTCTTCTCCCTGTTTGTTCAACCTGTGCTCCTCACTTCTCCCAAACACACCTTCCCCTTTCTTATCCCACTCATCCTGCATCTCTCACCTTCTCCATCCCTGCCTCTGCATGTAAAGCAGCCTTCAGACAGGTTTCTAGATGTCCGTCTCTTTGCTGTCTTAAGGTGAAAGAGACAAAGGACGGTTTACACTCACTCAGTCTGTCTCATTCTCCATTCCACCCACATTGTTGTCCAAACTCTGCTGCTTCTTCAATAGTGTTGACCTTGGATTGGGAGAAAGAAGCTGCCTTTTTCACTCCCCCCCCCCGTGTGCGTGGGTGTGTGTGTGTGTATAGAAAGTCATGTATAGTACTCATAAAGTGAGCTTGGCAAGCACTGAGTATATGGAGCCAGACCTCACCTTGAAAGAATGACTGAAGTCATGCTGAATTGTTTCATTAATGGACTTACTAAACTTTTATTTTGAAGGAAAACCCAGCACAGCTCTTTGGACCAGAGCTCTCCTCCCCAAACAGCACTGTCAGCATACAACCACCCCATGCTGGGCACATACGACTCAAAAGACGACTTCCCTCTCCGCAAAACAGGTACTGAATGAAAGGCTTTGCTGATTCATTGTTACTTTCTGACATCCGCATTCCTCCACTTCTTTGCATGTCCAGAGTGGAGCACTAATCTTCCTTGTTCCTGCCTTAGCAACTGAAAGTAAAATTGGCTTATTAGGTTTCAGAGTCGGGAACTAGGAGTCAGCCACTGGAGGATTAGTAGGAGCTCCTAAAATATTCCTCTAAAAAGATATCCAAATCATGAAGTCATTCTAATGTAAATGAGGGTGGATGAAAGATAATCTTACTGCTCTAAATTAGAAAATCAGAAACCTTGACACAAGGAAAAAATGTGGTAAAGGAATATTTGCTCTCTTTGCTGAGTTTGATGAGGAGATTATTATAAAGACTGGAAACAGGGAAAAGCAGCCATAGATATATCCAGGTGTAAATTTATCAAACAGCATGTAATGTATGTAAAAAGTGGTTACATTTACACCTGCATTGTTTTATGTGTTTGTTTATTTGTCTGTCTCTCAGCAACATTATGGAAATACCTTATGAATAGATCTTAGATGGGGTTTAACCAAGGAACAGATCATGGGTCTTTGTAAATCCCCATCTGTTATCATGATTGAATTTTATAATGAGAATGTGTTTTATTATTTTACCACAAGAGGGCAACAGTGTTCAGTCTATAACATCAGCTGGATTATACAGGGTGACCCAAAAAATGGGAACTTTTTAACAATCCAATAAAACCAAGAGTGATGGAAGAAAAATATTTTATTCATAGTAATTGAAACCTTAAAACATCCCATTTAAGACACAATGATGGAATTTTTTTTAAACATTACGTCCTGTAGATGGCGTCCTCCTGTACATTCTTGAAACCTGCTGTTGAGATTCCTCATTGATCGCTGCAACATCTGTGCTGGGATGCTGTGAATTTCATCTTGAATTCTCTGTTTTAACTCATCACAGTTCTTGGTGGAGTTGTGTACACTTTACTCTTGAGATCCCCACAAGAAAAAAATCCCAAATGGATAAATCTGATGATCTATGGGGGCAGGAAACGTTACCGAATCTGGAGATCACACGGTTACTGAACAATTCTCGTACAGCCTCTATTCAAAGTTATTAATCCAACATTTTATTGTGTGTTTTGATGGATGATGAGTTATAAAAACATTGGAACTCCCTCTGTGCAGCTGTCAAACTATCACCGTTTTTATAAAGCATTTTTGTGGCTGTTGCCTGTTCCACTGATCCATGGTTATTAAAATGGCAAACTGTTTACTTCCACAAGGTCACTGTCTCACAGTGTTGCCACTTGCTCATGTCTGAAAAAACGCACTTCAAAAATTCCCGTTTTTTTGGGTCACCCTGTACATGGACAGAGGTTGCTGTTCTCAAGTTTAGTCTGAAAGTGTAGGCAGGGCAACAACCAGGAAACACTCAAGGGAGTCAGTTGTTTAAACCTAGAAATAATCTGAACTACTTCTGAAATGTTGTTATTTTTATGGTCTTACACTAAATCAAAGTGTTTTATATTCGAGGATTTGGTTTACTTGATTTTAAAGAAGAGAGTTGTCTCCTAAGAAGGCTGTTGGCTGTTTGCCTGTTTTCGCCTCACTCACACAGATATTGACTAACACATGCAGCCACACTTCTTCACGGACGTCATAGATCATTCTGTTCAACAAAACAACTCTTTACTACCTTTGTGAAGTGTCCTGGAAGGCATGTAAAACCACAGTTCCTGCCTTTCAGACGCATCAGACTCCGTCCATCTGTCCACATTAAGTACGGCCAAGCTGTGATTATTCACTTAGCGTCAGCAGCTGCTTTGGCGATATCACTGGCTGCTTTCACAGCTGGAAGCCAAACTCTGTGTACTCTGCACTCTTGCCCACCTGCTGCGAGCTGGAGGCAGGAATGATTTTTCCTGGCACGCAAACTCAGACTGGGAGTTTCAACTTTCAGGGACACTCAGATGTAATTCAGGAATTTTCTTCTGAGAAACAACGTACAGATTCTCGGTCCTACACTCAGATCTCTGAACACATGTAAAGGAAACTACATCTTTTTAAGGAGAAATGGAGTTTAACATTTGCTGCCACTGCTGTGAGAAGAGGCAGAGAGGGGAATACTGACTCCACACACTCATGGCTGTTGAGGAACTGTTGTGTCAATAGTACACAGACATAGATCAGATTAGACTGGCTGACAGAGATATGAACTGTGCTCAAGAGGAAGTGAGTGACGGTGACAGTGGCTGCCACAGTTGTGCGCTCCTCTGACGACTGGAGCTGTCACGCATGACGTCTTTGCCTCGTTTTGGTCGCTTGTGAATTACAAATGTGCGTTAAAAATTCTTTTTCTGTCCGGCGAGTCCAGGCGTACAGTATATAACAACAGGGCTTCATTGTCCGACTCTGGGAGGCTCTGTGATAATGGCTCTTAGAGCACAGAGGGCCACAGATTTGAATGCTGCTGCAGGAAGTCTGTAAGGCCTTCATGACAGAGGCAGACTTGTCATGCTGACCCCCTTTTTCTCCCCTCACTCATTACACACAGACGTTCCCATACCACACTTGGCACTGAACGATCATGCAGGATATCTGCATACAGTAAAGCACTTTGGTGTTTTTTGTTGTATCCAATACATAGCTTTACATTTGTCTTAATTCAACACATCATGACTTCCTTCTTATTCCTCTTGTAAACCCAACATTAGACCCACTGCCTCTCATGTATTTGGATTTGTCTTTCTTTCCAATCCCCATCTGATTGTTGGACTTTGTTTTGGACACTTCTACATATTTAATTCAAGCAAATCAGGCTGAACTAATCTGATAAAAGCCTTTTATGTTATGTCACAGTTTGTTTGACTGTTTGCAGTGTTGATGGAATTTAAATTGGGTGTGCTGGGGGACTCATGGCTTGTTCTGGTATTTTATAAGTGGTAGTTAAATAGCTGCAGTGCCCGCTCTTCCACCCACCTCTCTAATATACCACAACAATCACAAACGGACGTCACTGATTTTAACAATCTCATGTCACCTCCATTAAATGGCCTCATTAACTGTAACTATCAGAAGGAAAATGTCAGCCAGCTATTTGGTGTCTTATACCAATATTTATTTTATATGCACTCAGGAGAGAGTCTGGATGTTTTTTATGTTAAATTCGAGGTGTTTGGAAACAACAAATTGGCAGTTTGTGCAAGCTGTACAGTTTTCAGTCATATTTAATTCATTTTATTTGCTTTTGCATTTTTGGAAAATATGCAAATGAGTCCAATCCATCTGTCCATCTATATGTCCATCTGTTTATGTCCATCTAATGTATCTATCTAATGTATCATCCACATACGATGTTTCTCGGAAGCTCCCCTGATGAGTTTCGGCAAACGACCCTATTGATTTCCATAAATCTCCCTCCCTGAGTTTTCTTGGCAGAGCAGCACGGCTTCCCCCAGCATGCTCGGGACTCCTATCTGTCAAAACACACAAGCAACCGGATCGATATGTTTTGTATCAGAGAACCAGTTTCCCCCGTCAACTCCCTTGACGAAATATTAAGCACCACTCATACAGGCGTTTAATCTGGATTTTGTGTGGTTTTAATGGCTTTAATCTTGGAGCAGATCAGAGAGAGATCTGCAAAGTTTTTTGTCTTGAGCACATTTGTGTAGCAGGAGATCACATTTAGAGAAAAAGTGAAATGTAATTTAAAACCACATCTCATCTGAATATTTTTAGCATATATTACAATATCCAGTATGTGCCTTTGATTCATGTATGTTGTTGGAAATGACCTTTTCAATGTCACCTTTGTCATGCTAGAGTTCTGGGTTATAGAGGACCAGCTAATTGTTTCTTAGCATCCATTATCACAACTAGAAGACTACAAGAGATAAAATACAGGATATCAAACTTAAAATGTCAGAACATTTTTTTAGAAAATGCTACATCTGGGTCATAAACATCGTAAAGAGGGACAGTAACCTCCGCTGTAACGTGGGAGTACAGCCAGTTTTGCCAATGGCTGCTTACAGTGTGCCCATAAAGGTTCAACAGTGAAGGAGCGAGGGAGTAACTCCAGAGAAAACAGAGAAATGTGGAATTAGAGGGAGTGCGAGAAAGCAGGGGATGGGTGAAGGTGAAGGAGGGAGACAGGGCTGTAGTAAAATGCTAGCATCAGCAGTAAAACCAGTCTGGGCCCTCCGCAGCGAGTGTGTTCGCACGTGTGCACGCTCATGCGCTTTTGCCCAGTCGGCATTAACACCCTTCAAAGTCACTGCGTCCTGAGGTGAACACCCCCACGGTGACTGGTGCCAGGCAAACACACACCCTGACTTCACCCTCCTTCTTTGTCTCCTTCACCGTCCTCTTATTGTCCTCCTAATCCCCAATTTCTTCTTCTAGCTAACTTGTCTCACTCTTCATCCATTTCATAATCACTCTGGAAACCTCCATCACTTCCCCCCTCCCCTTCTCCCTCCAACCAGGCCTTGTTTTTTCTTTCCTCGCTCACACCAGGTTTTCTACACTTTCTATCACTTCTGCTGCTCACTGTTGTCCGGCCTTCACAGCGGTGTCCAATAAAGTGACACCTACTTGATATTTAAAAACATAACACAAAGAATGTGTTACATGTAAAGCTTGTGTATGATTCAGCACATACACACAAAGAAGGTGTGGTGGTGATTTCAAGACTGTGCTTCATATGGGAGCTTTAGATTGTAATAGACATCAACAGGATGTTAACTAGAAAGCACCTTCAGAGCACAAACCTTCACTGAGGCACAATCCAAGTCTGATCTCCACCAAAGTTGGAAATTTTCAACAATATCGATTAAGATGTGGCAAAACTTTTCCTCTCCAGCTCGTAGGCACAATGGCAATGTTTTATCACTATAGTCTTTGTTAAAACCTACACCCATTAGTATAAGTTATTGGGATTTGGGGCTTTTTTACTCGACAAGATCCCATCCTTTGATCTTGCCCAAAATGTAATCAACTGACCAAATCATCATCAAGAAAGGTTATCACTTAGCTATGTTCAGCACATATTCAGAATCTATTCAGCAAGCAGATTATATTAAATGCTGACCTGTATGGTGACTAGGGCTGAAACGATTCCTGGAGTAACTCGAATAACTCGATTAGGAAAAATCCTTGATGCAAAAAAGCTTCGAATCAAAGCAGCATTTGATCACAGAGTAGTGTTTTTCTCTATGGTTTTTCCAGAGGATTAGCTAGGTGGCGGTAATGAGCAACAAAGTTCCAACCACTGTAAAACAAACAGAAGAAGAAGAAGTGGCAGTTTGTCCAAGTAGAGTTGCCGTCGCGCATACGCAATTGAAGACGTTTTTTGGTTTTTGCGTTTTTTTTGGTTAAAACGCGAAACAGCACGTTAGCCTTCACTGACCAGTCGACTGACAAAGTATTATGCACACTCTGCAGGAAGGAGTTTTCTTTTCGCCGAAGCACTTCCAGCTTAAAATACCACATTAACAGGAAGCATACGATCGTCAGGGATTCTGCTAGTATTTCTTAATAAGTATTTCTTATACGATAACTCGATAGAAATATTGATAGAATACTCGATTACTACAATAATCCATAGCTGCAGCCCTAATGGTAACTACAAGTTTCCTCAACAAATGCCAACACTAACACAATGTGCCTGTCTTACACTTACACCACATGAATTTAGAAAATCTTTGCAATAGACGACGTCCTATTTTATTTTCCTGTCAGAATAATTGTGACAATACTGTAATTGTGGTAAAATGTCAAGCTGTTACAATTCAGCACACAGTAGACTACAATTAAACTTGTATGCACTGTGTTCTCTCTCCCATAGTCTTCCCTCTCCCATTGTCTCCTCCAGTTCACCTAATGCATAACATTTTATCCTGACCCACTCTATCCCTCTTAACAAAGACTTTGGAAGAGTGCCCTCCACTTAGAAGAAGCTCTTTTTTTAATAATTGAGTTTCATAAGTTCGGCAGCATTGTTCCCCTTAAAATTGAGAGTGCATTTGAAAAAGTACTTAGAGGTTATAGATTCACAACACGTTATCTAATCGCCACTGACCGGGCGGTATAATAAAAGCTTGCATCTCTTTGAGGTGCATTAAAAGTTTGTTCTTCATCTTACATTGATTATGGATTGATCCAGATAGGATTCTTCTAACAGAGTAAATCACTACAGTATACAAAGAAGAATCACTTGTTTCAGGGTCAACTGTTGGTCAGTGGTCCAGCTTTGACTAGTTCAACGGATGGACGTCAGTGTAGGACGGAATAAAACTCCCTGTGTGTGGTATGGTCCGGCAGAGAGACGCCAAAGCAGGATTGTCCAGAAAAGGCCAGGCCCCGTCCCTGACACGATTCCCAGAACATACTGTACGTTTGCTTCTCCTCCTTCCTGTAGCACCTGCCAATACAGCTCCACAGCTCCTCAGCAAATCCACAACAAATCCACAACATTAGCATCTGTTGGCATGGAGAGCTGCAATAAATATAAAACCAGACACACACATAACATATGCATACAAACACGTACGAAGACACACACTGGCAGTTGTTTTTTTTTCTTCTCTTTTGGTAATTGGAAGTGTCTGGAAACAAGCAGTGTTCATTAGCATAGCGTGGAGGCAGCATCATTAAGCATAGGGTCAAGAAAGCTGCCAGTTGGCTGTTTCCCCTGTTGTTGCATTTCCCACTGTCACATAATGATGGCTAACCTCAGCTCCCAAATCTGTCGGCCAGCGCATACAGTGTGGCCTATAGGGACAAGCTCATTAGCACCGCTACATGCCAATGAACAAGCTCCCACTTGTGCGACCCAGCAATCTACCACAAAATCTGAGCGCCAGAGTAACCGTTTAGAGAGTCGTTGTGATTTTTTATGCATTCGCGGGGCTAATTTGGGCTGTAACACATTGATATTTTTAGAATTAGTGGCTCAGTTATAAAATCAAATGCTCAACCCTGGCACAGCAAAGCTCGATCCACTTAGCGGAGAGTACATGTAGTGGAAGAAGCAAAAACAAGTTGAATTCTCTTTTATTTTTTTGTAAAATAAAGTGTAAAAAGAAATACTTTTGTTTAACTCTTGAGTAAAACTTCTCCACCTTGTTCAATCTGTTGCTGTCCTGTCTGTTGCGTCCAGCCTCTGAGCCCAACCTGAAGCTTCGGTCCCGGCTAAAGCAGAAGGTGACAGAGCGTCGCAGCAGCCCTCTGCTCCGCAGGAAGGACGGACCCATCACTACTGCCAAGAAGCGCTCTCTAGATGTGGCTGGTGAGTGGTCTTCTCACTGGATTTTGATGTGCCATTATGATCAGGATGAGAATTACCACATGATTAAATAATTAAACAAAGCTTTCCTCATCTGAAACTCCAGGAAGTGGATTTTCACATGTGTCAATTCATGACTTTCACCTGTAAACTCTGTGTTTTTGTATTTCAGAGTCTGCATGCAACAGTGCACCAGGCTCAGGTCCCAGTTCCCCCAACAACAGCTCGAGTAACATCCCTAATGAGAATGGGGTCACAATCTCCGGCAGCCCAGGAGAGGTAAACATCGTGGCTGCCCGTGTGTCCATGTGCACGTTTGTCTGTTGCTGTTTGTGTTTATGATGCAGACGGGAGGAGATCTGCAGTGTCAGTGTGTTTTAATAGAGGTCTCAATCTGTGTGTGTGTGTGAGAGAGAGGGAGAAATCAAGGGAAAGTAATGTACGTAACACTGTGTCTACTTTGTGTCTGTAGTTGTGTAATTATTTACTGTAATTTTAATGTGGATGTGTGTCCAGGCCTCCCTGCTTCAGAGGTTGGCTGCCAGGGAGGGTTCAGTGAGCCAGCTCTCTCTCTACACCTCACCTTCACTGCCCAATATCACCTTGGGACTGCCAGCCACAGGTCCTGCCAGTTCTGTGAGTACACTTAATACACAGCGTCATACAAATGCACGATGTAATATGACTGATAACGAATCTATAGTTTGTAAAACAACAGCACCAAACATGTAACCTGCATCTCAGGAATGAAGTCAACACACTGATAAGATTCAGTAAAAGTGGATCTAATTTATTAGCATGTTGTTAAATACATCGTCCTCAAGCCTCTTTCCCTCTTTCTCCATCTTGCCATTCTGTTTCATTCTACCCTTATGTCTCTCTCCCTCCTTGTGTCTCGGTCCCTCTCTTTGTAGGTGGTATCGGGGCACCAAGATGGTGAGAGTCATCTGGCACTGCCTGCCTTACAGCAGGGCATTCCACTGACCCCTCCCTTCCTGCCCACTGCCCACCTGCCCTCCTACTTGGCATCTTCAGCACTGGACAGGGAGGGGGCGGGCGGGGGCACAGCTGGTCACAACCCCCTCCTCCAACACATGGTGCTGCTGGAGCAGAGCCACAGTCCAATGGGTCAGTATTCACTGCAACACTTAAAGTATTTTCTTTTCCTTCTCAGACAGTCAGTGGCTGGAGTTTGAATCACTGACACTGTGGATCAACAAAAGAATTTAATACTGAAACAGGCAGTAGATTTTATTATCACCTGTGCTTTGGTATTTCCACAGTAGTACATGCACAGAAGTTATTCTTGGTGAGATGTTACACATATAGTTAAAGACCATAAGTATCCGGACAGTCATATGCCAGGGAAGATACAAAGCAGCTGATTAGATTTTCAACAAATCATCAAATTTGAAGATTTTGTTTGAGTACATTTAGGTATTTGTCTCTCAAATAACCCAAAACTTTGGACATAATATCTCCCACACGATTCCTTCTATAATAATGTAAATCTACTCAAATCATAACTGAGACTTGGCACCTTGAAGTAGTATCTATTACTTTATTTCAGAATAAATGTGTTGACGCTTAGAGCTGTGTAATCTTCCAAATAATTACAGTTGATAGTACATTTAATCTACACTTTATTTTCTCACTGTTTGAGGTAATACAACACTTCAACAGTACTTTTTAAGCCAGAATAAGTTTGTAAAAATAATAACACAAATTTTAGTCTACATTGCTATTAAATAGTTGTGTTAAATTAAACAACTCTGCTCTTATGTGAGTGGGCACTGTTTTTTTTACCACCACTGTGTAACTTTTTGTAATATTTACAATGTACTTGTCTGTGATAGAGATTTTAGGACACACTATTAAGCACAACACAAGGCATCACAAAAGTCACTGCAACCAATTACCGTATTTTCCAGACTATAAGCCGCTACTTTTTTCCGACGCTTTGAACCCTGCGGCTTAAACACTGGTGTGGCTCATGTATCGGCGGCACGGAGCTCGTTAGCTTGTAAAAAGCTAACGAGCTTTTAGCCTCGTCACATCAAACCCGGTCAGAATGGACCACATGAAACTGTTCGAATAAATTCAATGGCGGCTCATAGACAGGTGCGCTCAATAGTCTGGAAAATACGGTAATTGTTTGAAACTACCTGAAAGTAAAAATTCGGATGCATGTACCCAGATTGTACAAGTTTAACCTTCTGTTGAAAATCCCTGACCAGTGATTTACTTTACTGTGTTTGCCACAGTTGGACTGGGTGGACTACCACTACCGTCACCCTCTGTCTCCAAGCTTGTGCGGGGCCACCGTCCCCTGGGCAGAACCCAGTCGGCCCCTCTGCCTCAGCAGCAGTGTGGACAGGCCCAGGCCCTGCAGCAGCTGGTGGTCCAGCAGCAGCACCAGCAGTTTCTGGAGAAGCACAAACAACTGTTCCAGCAACAGCAGCAGCAGCACATCATCAACAAGGTATCTCCATGTGTGCACGTATCAAAAAGTAGATATTTGAACAGCTGTGGCAGAGCAACCGGCTGCATGTATGTGCATATACATGTGTATGAAGTGAGTGCGTGTAGGAGTGTTTGTCCATCTACACGACACTGATTTGGTTAATGTGTGTGAATCCTGGATGAATCAGCCTGCAATCAGCAAGTCTTTTAGCCAGTTTTCCTCGTCTGTGCTCGTGTGTCCCTTCTTCTCCCTGTCACCCTGGCAACTGTGCACTAGAGGAAGCTGCCTCCATATATGCTCACACAGGAAATGTGACTCACTGTGGAAGTGTGTTTGTGTGTTCGAGGTGATGAGGGGAGTTGCGGCATTATAAGGTCATTATAGAGAAGGAGATGGGCTGTTTGTGTTTGTATTCAGAGGTGACGGTGTGTGTGTGTGTGTGCATCTGTACGTGTGTGTGGAAACTCCTTAAGGATTAGGCTCCATTATGTTGTGTTGTTGGGCTGCTGGCGAGTCCCTTTGCTTTTGGTCTGCAGGCTGGTGTGGGTTCAACTAATTAAGTCAAGCTCAGGTACAAAAACAGGTTATTTTTATACAGCACTTTCCCAAGCAACTTAAAATTAGAATCAGTGAGTTTGAATGACAAATTGAGAAATAGAAACAGCTTTTTATTCATATTATTATTATTTTAAACTCAAATGTTATGACAAGAAGACATTTATATGGCTGTTGGTTGTAAGTGTGTGTTTTTTGAGTCATTATTTTCAGGTAGGACCATTTGCATAATCAGTATTGTATCTCTTATTGTACATGGTTTATTTTGTGTAACATAGACTGTGGATGCATGGTTTTTAGGACATTTAAGACAGGAATTCAGTTGAATACTGACCAGATCCATACAATACACTCTAAAGGAGCTAATCCTGAGATCCCCAACAAGTCATGCTTGCTCTGTGTGCTTTGCCTGTGTGCATGTTTTTGTTTAAAAAAAAAAAAAAATCACATCGGCAACGTGAAAACATGATGATAATATTAATCTTTGGCCCTTCTCTCAAGCAGTTATTGCTGTAATCTAATGCAGACAAATCGAAGGTTTATACCACCTAGAAATAAAAACCACATGTGTAAACCCCCGTCATCAGCACCGTAAGCTCCTCAAATCTGGTTTTGAAGCAGCCCGTGCCTCAGGTTTCTGTTCGGATCACTGAAAATCTGCACCGAACATTACAATTTACAACACAGCAATGCAGCAAATTATTACCTCATTACTTTTGAGTGCACAAATATTGAACTCGTATAAAGACATCTACTCTAGCTACAATTGATTTTATTCCCCAAACATTTTTTAACTTTATTAGTAGTGACAGTTAACATGCTCAAACTGCAGCAATAATAAAACCATATTAATCCATAAGCTCAATAAATCCAACTATTACTGCAATTCATTTTTGAATCATTGGGGTAGTATGATGGCTCGGCGGTTTGCCAGCTTACCTCACAGGAAACCTACTGGGCGGCGGAGATCTGCCTGCGTTGGTCTTGATTTTGCTCAAAGCTGTAAATATTATATCTCTATCTTTATAGTACCTGTGACGGGCTTTTAGTGAGACTGGCAGCCTTTCCAGTGATGACTTGTTTTGTCCTTTTTCTGCACATTTACTCCATTTTGGTGCAGTTGAACCATGAGCTTTGACACACTAATGGGCAGATTTGAATCATCACCCAGTGTCAACACATAGACAACTCTTCAGAAGATGTTCAGTTTCCCTCAGACAGGGGATGGTGGTCATCTAGTTAACTACAACCAGGTGACGTATTGTGTTGCTCAGCCAGCTTGAACAATCTGTCCGATCTCATAGTGTGAACTTACGTAACCTGTCATTTTATTACTGCGTGTATCACTTGTGAACACGTAAGGACCTGACTTTAGACAACTCACACCACAAGAGCACAACAACACGATGCCTTGTCATGTTATAATCTCTGAGATCAGTTTGAGTGCGTCATTGGTCCAAACAATGAATGGTTTGTCATTGTTAAACTGGTCTTATGTGTTACTTTACCAAAAACATGAAGTAAACACAGCCCTCGGTGTTGAATTGTGTAATAATGGTGCAGATCATACTCACTCAGAGTACCAATTTAGCACGGTTGCGCTCATGACTGGGTGTGACCTCTTGATCTGATCTCTTTAACTACAAAACAAGATCCTGACAGTCATATCTTATTTTAGCTATCTCATCTAACTAATTGAACGTAGCTCAAGCTAATTTAAGGTTGTTGTTTTTTTTAACCAGATTGGATATTTTTTGATAATAATGTACCATGCTACCTTCACAGCAGTTGTATCTAAACTAGATACCTTTGTTTTTGCCTCATTCGCAGAAATGTAATACTAGTCCCAGTGACGTTTGATTGATTTGACATGAGGAACTACAACAGCATGTCTCTGCAGCATGATTTGAAAACCAGTTTTTGTCAGAAGGATCTTGATTTTATTCTCTTGTGTAGTTTTGTTTCATTTCACCTTTGGATATCTGCCATTTTGTAAAAACATGACTCATCTGCAAGCGTTCCTTCCCTTCCTTGTCCACATTTTTTTCGTCCAGTCAGCAGTCGAACGGGGCCCTTCCTGCAAACTTAAATTTGGCTTTAACAGTCAGACATATTGGCAGCAAAAGAAAGGAATCTTGAAAGGCTTCCAGCTTTGTGCCTACTGTCTAGCGTTAATTACCTGAGAGAGCTGAGGCATTACTGTGGTACACTCACTCACAAATTATTGTTCTGCAAGTGTGTGTGTGTGTGTGTGTGTGTGTAAGTGTGGGAGAGATAGATACATAGAGTCAACTAGTGTCAAGTGTTTGTGTATACAACCACCTCCCCTTTCCACCTCCCGCTCTCTATCTTCCAGCTGATTTAACAGGCTTATTTAGTGGCTGTGCCCCTTTATGGTTCATATCCCAGCAACTATTTCCTCTGGTAAAAAGAAGCGGTAGAAAAGAGGGAAAGGGAGCAAAGCAGAGAGAGAAAGGAAGAGCGAGAGCCAGTGCAGCAGGAGTGGATGAGTGTTTTGAGTTTGTTTGGAGAAGAGGGACTGAGATGAGGCAAGAGCCTGCTCTCTGACGTCAATGGACTGTTCCCTGGGCAATATGCCAGCCGAGTGTGTGTGTGTGTGTCTGTACTTGTGTGTGTATTCCATGCACAAATAGTGGTCCAATCATGACCTGCACATCAAGGTTGAGGTCTTTGACGACAGGGACAAGGACAGCTGCCACAACAAGATTACTACAATCACCCCACTACAATTCATCCACTCATTCTCCCTCGTGTCCTTCTCTCAGATTCGCTTTTCTCTTACAGGCATGAGTCAACCTCGCTGTTTGAAATACAAAAAATAATAAGAAGATGGTTTTTGTCACAAGGTTTAAAGCAAATAAATATCCAATGAGAGTCCAGAGTCCAGATTGGGTTTATCTCCCTGTGTACAAAAAGTGAGAGAGTCTGGCTAATGTTAACTTTTGTTTGGTTAAACTTAAGGTCTTTTACATTGTTCTGTACTCAAACTGATCAGTCAGTTATTTTTGGAATAAAAAACATTTTCATTCGGCAAACAGTTGTTAAAGTGGGACGAGTCTGTCTTCATACATTGCTGTCCATGGTGATCTCTCAGTTTTGTCCTGTGCTCATGTTGTTGAAGCTGAGGTTATCTTTTAGTCCTAATTACCAGAAACACTTGGGAAGAGATGAGAGATAACCCAAGGAATAAATAATTACATTTGAGTAATATCAGAGGAGGGGAGCTTGTCTGGAAAAAAAAAAACAATCCTGAAGAATCCATGTCTGTTATAATAAGCCAATGTTTTAACAAAATAGTGTTGCTATTTCACCACAAGAGGGCAGCAGTGTGCAGTCTACCGCAGTGGTCCCCAACCACCGGGCTGGGGAACGGTACCGGTCCCTGGGGCAGTTGTTACCGGGCCGCTCAGAAAGAATAAATAAAAATATGACTTCCGTTGCATTGATTATTAGAGTCTGAAAGACATTTTATTTTGAAAGGAATGACCGGATTCTCTTCAACTTAACTTTTGCCATTGCCTCTTGACACGTCAATACGTATAACGTCGGATACGTTAGCCAAAACATACGTCTACAAACTAGCGAAAATGAATAAAATACAAACATCTTTGGAGAGCTTCTTTGCAAAGGGTAAGAGGACAACTTTTTTTGCCCGTCGTGTTATATTAGTTTCGCTGTATTTATCTGCCACACCTTGAAGGCCGGTCCGTGAAAATAATGCAGACATTAAACCGGTCCGTGGTGCAAAAAAAGGTTGGGGACCGCTGGTCTACAGCGTCACTGCAGCTGAATTATGCCTTAGCGGAGGTTTGTGCTCTGAGAGCTTTCTATTTGGATTCAGGTTTATTTCTTGTAATTTATTTCTCCCGGGCTGACAATTGATGGACATTTTTTTTATCGGAGAGTGTTCATTTCAAGCATGCATACAGGAAAATTTGACCCCCTATCATAGCAATGCAAATATTCAACCTCATCCCTTCTTTTTGTCTTCAAGATCATGTCCAAGCCCAGCGATCAGGTCTCGGCTACAGGCTCCAGCGCCTCGGGGCCGGGCAGGCAACACCAGAGTCACCCAGAGGAGACGGAAGAGGAGCTCAGGGAGCACCAGGGACTGTCTTCCTCCTCCTCCTCGTCCTCTTCTACCTCTGCACAGGAGACAGGGTTGTTACGGGGACTGGTCATCAAGCAGGAGCCTCCAGACCCCCAGGAGCAGGAAGAGAGGGAGCAGAGGGAGAGACAGGCTGAGCAGGACTTCGTGTTTAAACAGGTGAGGGTGAAAGCTGGAGGATAGTTACAGATGAGGAAAAGATGGAGGTGAAGAAGAAGAAAAGGGAGGAGAGTGAAACACAGGAAGGGAACAAAGATACTTATAAGAATGGGTGAAAACAGAAGGAAGAGCACAGTGAGAGTTCGAGGGAATAGTAGTGAATTGAAGACTGACTGAGCATGAAATTAGACTCAGTTAAAATGCAGATTCCACAAGTTCAGTCTGCTTTTCAGAAACTCCAGGGTAAAAATAACAATGAAGAAGAAGCTTTCATTTGATTTCCTGCATGCATCCAGAGGGGACATCACATTTGACTCCGTTACATCATCTCATCATGTATATGCATGATGGTTTCAACTGACAGTAACTCGACACTGTGGAGGATTCTTCTGCACTGAGCCATTTTCAAGTCATTTGCAAGCCTCAAAAGTGTAGTCACTCGGGTGAATTCGTTAAAGCAAGTCAATGCAAAATGGACACGACATGTAATACATTAATGTGTAGCATTATACTAGTTTAGGACGTGTACTCCTCTAAAGTATTCCTAAGCATGACTCAGTTTAAATCTTCAAAATACATATGCACACAGACATTTTATTACAGTTTCCGGTTAATCACTTTTCCATGGGTGCAGAAAATGTACCTTTTTTAATCTAATTTTTCACTATCTGTGGCCACAGTCAGGACACCATGTCCTCATCTGTCCTGCCCATCCCTGCCGTCCGCTCAGCCAAATTCAATCAGGCACTCCTCTCACTGTCGCCATGGTGCCCATAGTGTAGGCAAACACGCCCCTCACAATAGAAAAGAACAACAGGATTGCTTTGTGAGTGTTTTGAGTGGAAAGAGGCTTAAGTACATGTTCCAGTAGCTAATCGATCACTTTGTATGCTTTTTGTGAGCAGTTTGATGGCCCATAATATTCTCGTGGTTGAGGCGGGTTCCTTTATGATTATAATTACATGAAGAGAACAGTCATTATGTGAGAGTTGTCAACTTGAGAATAAAGAGGCTTTAGATTATTCTTGTCACAAGACGGATGTAAGTAAAATCTTTTCAAGTAGAGGCTCACATGTGGTGCTCATCGTTACCAGCCTGTCAAAATTGTTGTATCATCTTCCTAACTAAACAGAAAGCTGGTTTGCTAGTGTGTAACATAATATCTTTATTGATGCAGGTTACATTGTACAGTATAGCAGCTTGGAATGTGCAAGTGTTTAGTGCCATCTTCTGGCATGATGAATATATTGCAGCTCAACTGTTGTACATATCTGTGTGTGTGTGTGAGAGCAGCAGGCACTGCTGTTAGAGCAGCAGCGGATCCACCAGTTGAGGAACTACCAAGCCTCCATGGAAGCAGCCGGTTTATCAGCCAGCTTTGCAGGACACCGCCCCCTCTCCAGGGCTCAGTCATCTCCAGCCTCTGCCTCCTTCCCCATGGTAGTACCGGAGCCGCCAACCAAGCCCCGCTTTACCACAGGTGTGTGGAAAATAAACAATAACCTGGGTCTTATATATACACACTGCAGCTATTTGTATGTGCATCGCATCTACATTAGCATAAAGCAGTAAACAGTAATGTAGGGAGTTGCTTTCATCTGCTGATTGCAGGTTTCAAGAATCCATTACCTGGAAATACTCAGCATGATTGCCAACGCGCAATTCCTGTGTAAATACGCAGACCTGTTGCCAGGCATTGTACCTTCCCTTACAATATAAGTCACTACCAGTGTAATTCACCACACATAATCACCACATTTCTCTGGATCCTCTCCACATGACCTTTTGTTTATGATGGAGCAGGTGCAGTAGGTAATCACGCCACATCGTACAGTGTGATGAAAGGAATGTTGTTGTGACAGCTGCTCTCAAAGATGCATAATCACCCAGAACATCTTCATGTGTGTTGTGCACGTTTGTGTGATGGTGTGTGAATTTTCCAGGCCTAGTGTATGACTCTTTGATGCAGAAGCACCAGTGTATGTGCGGTAACACCACCAGCCATCCCGAGCATGCTGGCCGCATTCAGAGTATCTGGTCCCGACTACAGGAAACAGGCCTCAGGGCGCACTGTGAGGTAAGTCAGTCAGATTTGACCAAAGAGGTAAAGCTCGCTGGTGAATAGTGGACAAAATGTCAATGTACAGTGGAAACAATTACACAAAGTGATAATAGAAAATGAGTTCTTGCCAGGCTAAGACAAAAAACTTAAAAGCAGCCGAATTGTTGAGAGGTTGGTGCAACACCTCAAGTATTTACTGTATAATGGAAAATGATTAATATATCAGCAGTGTTTGTGTTATTTTCTCTATTTTTTTGTCTAGTTTCCTCTGTGTTTATTCTTGTTTGTTTGTTTTAAGTCTCGAAATGTATACATTTAAATTTAAACCTCAGTATTGATCCATTCCCTTTCACAAGTGCAGATTGTTTTCACAACCAGAAGGGGGCAGTGTTCGTCCATTTACTGTTGCTTCTTGGCTTTACCAATTAAAACCACACACTGTGACATTAAGGTTTAAAAATAATCTAATATTATCTTAAAAACCACTAGGACTGCATATGCGTACTAATTCTTTCAGATTACAGGACGTGGTGTCCTGAAGGTCACGTACTGTAACTACCCCCATGCAACACAATGAGAGTTTTGATGTTGAGTAATGTTGTGTCTCTTTCTTTTTCCTTGCTGTCAGTGTATCCGTGGTAGGAAGGCCTCGCTGGAGGAATTACAAACAGTCCACTCTGAGGCCCACGTCTTGTTATACGGGACTAACCCACTGCGGCAGAAACTGGACTGTAAGAACTGCATCCACACACAGACGTTCAAAAACACATGTCCAACTCCTACTGTACTGACATTGAAATGTTGTTTTAAATGATACTAACACTCACCTGCTGCATGTTACTTGGCAGAAGCTCAAGAATGCACGCAACCTTAGATTTTAGTAACTCTGTCAACTTTAGAAAGCTAAAGCCTCTAACTCATGTAAATGTCACCAATCTGCAGCGTCTGTTAAAGGAATCTGCTTTAATGCTTTAACCATGTCATAACAAAAGGTCCTTTCTAATAAAGTCCTGGAGGTGTTACGATAAGGCGAGGACCCGCTGAAGCTGTTAAACTAAAAGTCGCACAGGCTGCTTAGTCACTTAGGTTTGGTCTTATAGTGCAGGTGTAGCCAAGTCTCTGTGTGTGTGTGTGTGTGTGTGTATGTGTTTGCATGCATGTGCAAAAAACCAAAGAGGCAATCCCCAGTGGTCATCTTAGCTTTCATTTCAGCAGAGACATAAATTCCTCTTATTATTACTGCTTACACAGGAGTATTACCAAATACTCGGTGTACAGGTGGGATTGCATACAGTAAGAAATAGTATGGAGAGGAAGAAACTGCTGTAAAACCACAAAGGTGGCAACTAGTCAGGGATTAGAGAAATCACAGACACTGTATTAAATATCTGTTTCTTTTTGTGAGTCACTGTTAACCACATGTAGTCTTAGCGAGTTAGCAGGTGGTTCAGTGAGATCTAGACCCTGAACCTTGTGATGTGCCTTGTTCTGGCCATTGAGCTTCAGAGATGTGCTGTTGGACTGAGACTAGTTTGAGTTTGGAAAAGTTGAGACAAGCCTTTAAAAAAAAGCAATGAGATTAAACTCAAATAAAGTGAAAGTGAATTTAGCCTAATAAAGGTTTGTAAGTGGACGTTTTAACATTTAAAAAAAGTATAATCAAAAGAATCAGCTGTTTGTTTGTTTTCCTGACATCAAGTCTGTTGATTTCCATTTTTAGTCATGATCCCTCTCGGGCCTAAAATCTCAATTCTCCCTAAAGAGAGAGGCTTGATTGTGAGGTCAACGAGATACTTTTTCTTTTCTTCACCTCGCCCAATTAAAGCATGGCCCTGTGTACGCTCGCTGTTAGATAAGGTCACAGAGTCAAATGCTCAGTTTTAGGGGTCATACACCCAGTTGTTCCTCTTACCTCTTCACCTGGTAACCTCACACTCTTTCTCTCTCTATTTGGATATTTTTTGTTTTTTCTCAGTGTATTTCCTTCTCTTTCAGGTTCAGTGAATCCCATATTTGTGAGGTTGCCATGTGGAGGCATCGGGGTAAGTCACGTATTTTCTTTTTTGTGCTGATGTCATTCCACAAATATTCACCATCTAATTAAGTATTTGTAATTTGTGCGTCAGGTCTTTCCTTGGACATCGACATTGTTAGTCACACAGGTTTATTCAGTGGAAAATTGGTGTAATCGACTGCTGTGTTTTTATAAGAGTGTGTTAATCTAATCGATACCCATCTGACAGCGCTCCATCTGAATCTGGAATGAAACAAATAAGCATCGTCAAATAGTGGTGTAATAACTGTTTCTCCTTCGCCCACTCCCTCTCTGCCCCCTGCCTAAATAATGGTCCCATTTGTTCTTGTTCCACCAAACAAACACACACAATCTTAACACACTCACTCGCACACACAGACACACAAACACCGCCCCTCAAGGACCAGAGGCAACAAAAGCTGTTGCTTGCCTTTCCGCCGTGTTAGTAATTATAACCAGATGTTACAAGCTCTGTGTGTGTGTGTGTGTGTGGTGGGGGGTATGATTTTGTTTGTGTGCATAGCAGTGTGTTTGGAGATGTTTGTGTGCTAAGGCAATGATTTAGATGGCTGCTTAGAGTTGGACGTGCTGTGTTTTGAAATTAAAGATACGCTCAAACTGTCTTGCACCTGTATGTGTGTGCATGCTTTTTTTTTTTCCACACACTACATCGCCCTCTTCTTCCTCTTCCTCCATCTTTTACCCCCACACACACACACATACCTCCAGGCTATCTTCCTCCCCCCCCCATCCCCCCTTCTTCCCTCCTTTGGGGTTACCGCTGCTGCTGTGATGGGAACAAGAAGAGCCAGAGCCCTCACTGCTCTGTTTTGCTCTTTATAACGGCAAATGGGACTAAATTGTTGTCTTCCTGTCATACACACACATACAAGTCATACATACACACACACACACGCTTTCAGAGGAGTGGGGGCTGAAATTAGGCTGTCAGCCTGTGGAGAACCATCATTCCGTCATACCAGCACGTTCCCGCTCTTTTCTACCTCCACCACACACACACACACACACACACACACACACACACACGCCGCTTCCCTTTCACTTTTTCCTGACTAACTTGTGTCCCACTCCTGGCTTTAGGCAAAACTAACATCAGCATGGGAAATAATAAACCACTCAGTCTCCACATGGTGCTTCAGAGCAGCATCTGTTTGTGCTCATTAACCTGACTTGTATATATGATTCAGTTTCCCATTCACTCACTCACTCGACTCTTCACTCGCTCAGCCATTGACTCGGCTACTACGCACCGTCGTCCACTTACTCCCCGGTTCTCTCTCTTCACATTCGGTTCCATTAGTCACTCATCAACAATGCAGTCTATACATCCTCAATCCCTGTTTTTTTTTTTTTAGTCTATAGCAAACGCTCCACAGTTTTATTTCATGACAAAGTCTTTCTTGGCACAACTTAAAAAGAGCCTCTTTTTCTCCTCTGTGGATGTTATTATGGAGTAATCATCCAGCCTTGATCAGTTCCGTCACTGGAGACAAGAGGAAAGTGGGCCGGCTGGCCGAAAAGCTGTCGACTGGCTTAACAGTGCGACTGGTTGAAGGAGTGAGGAGCTGACTGGGTGGCTGAGGTTAATGTTCCACTCGGACAGTTGACTGACTGTAAGGCCGTCGGCGTGGATGAAAGGGCTGGCGGTCTGACAGACGGAGCGAGTGACTGGCAGGTTAAAGTTAACATATTCAAAGTAGAAGAGTCCCGGGTTTACATCAGAAAGCCTCTGGCATGGTCCGCTCTGCACATGTGTACAGTTCAAACACGTTGACACACAGACCTTCCTTTTCTTCTTTTCCTCTGCCAGCTTCTTCTCTCTGTGTTTATCATGTGCTCCATCTGCCTGCAGTATCTGCCATGCCTGATGGAGGGTGTGTATATTATCCTGTGCACGGCCCTGCGTGCTATCAATCACATACAATATTGTGGTCTACTTGGCTTGTATGCGTGTGTGTACATGTGTGTGGATGTACTGTTGTGATTGGGGCTGAGGGGCCGGCCGTGTCTCAGCATTAATCAGACTTGACCACTGAATGGTTGCCCTGTGTGTGTGTGTGTGAGCGTACTCAACCACAAACACACACATACACAAAATCAAACATAAAATCATAAAAATAAATAAATAAATGCAGGATTTTTAATACCTTTTCTCCACTTTTATTCTTCTATATCTTTAAACTAGGACAAATCTTTTACTTATAATTTGTTTCCAGTGTAATCACACTTTAAATTTCTCTTAAAATTAAAAAATATGAAACTGTAGTCAATGGCAGGGCCTAACTCCATTGTGATTTATGGAGTATTTTATACTTTAATCATGTTTACAATTCAGTTTTCTTAAAAATCCATAGTTAGAGTATCATCTCCCTCTGGCTAAAATAAATGTCTGTTCTACCACTTGCATGATTAAGCTTCTAAATATGTCTCACTGCCTCATAGTTTTCTCTCTATTGTTTTTTATTTCGAAGTGAATACATTTTCCAGCCCTTCCTACGCTGTCGCTTCTTCACCCAGAGCAGACACACTTTCAAAGACTAACTTTGATGCTGTCAACTGACCCACGCTAAATGATTTCAAATGTGCTTACAGCTTTTTACTGTTTTTTATCCCATTGAAGCACTGTAAATTACTTCATCGAATGTTCCTTAATTCATGAATAAATAAATGGGAAACAGTACAAAGTTGCATATTTTTGCTCTCTTTGAAATGTCATATAAACAATGCATGACTCTGTGTGTGTGTGTGTGTGTGTGTGTGTGTGTGTGTGTGTGTGTGTGTGTGTGTGTTGGCAGGTGGACAGCGACACCATTTGGAATGAGGTCCATTCATCCAGCGCAGCTCGTCTGGCCGTCGGCTCTGTGGTGGAGCTCGTCTTCAAAGTAGCATCAGGAGAACTGAAGGTCGGTTTGGATGCTCGGCAGAATTAAATTAGTCACGGTTGTTTGCTTGGGCTACAGTGTATTTTTTGGGATTTGGGATGACTAAAGAATTTTATGTGTTTGTCATGTCTGTGTGGCTAAATGTGTGCGTTTAATAACCTTTAAATGCAACATAAAACCAAACTCAGCTGAACTCAACAGAATAAATCCATGTCTAGAGGGAAGGGGTTGATTGTACTGCCTTGTTTTATTATCCACCTGAGTTAGTGACATATATTCTTATATTCAGAACAATGAACAACAAGATGTAAACATTTGTTTGAGAAGTAGTCTAGTGAATTAATTAACCTCGCTACACCTAGCACTATGATATGAATGTGTCATATCAGTAGTAGAGTCGTACTATCCATCTACACTTCATCTGAAGAAAAAAGTAAACCACCTTCCAGAGCCATTATTAGCACCCCCCAGACAGACATCCCCACCCCGTCACGCCTTGCCCCCCCAGCCAGCCTTCATGTGTCTGTGGCAATGGCTGCTTACTGTTTGAACCCAGCAGGGAGGCCCGGTGCACAGGCACTGCAAACGCCAGCAGACCCCACTAACAGGCTCCTTTTATTAGCATTACACCAAACGCCACCTGCAGCGCAGCCGTCGCACTTAGCGTTAGCTTAGCACCAACATACCACAGACTAATGACATTCCTTGGGGAGAGACAGTAGCACGCCATGCTGAAGCCCACGTGGTTTTTGGCCGGGGTTGCAAGCACTCAGCCCTCGTCATGTGGGCATGATCTGCTCTTTCTATACAAGCACTGTGCGTGATTGGCAGTATCACAACTTTAAATGAAAACCAAATGCAATGCGTACCCCAGGAGAAAAACACAATATTAGTGTGGAGGATTTCTTGCGACAACCAGGGTTAAAGTTTACAGTTATTGGCTCGCCCTCAGTTTAACCCGATCCTAACACATATATGTAAAAATGTGTACAACTGCTTGTGCACGTACACACATGCTTTCACACGTGCAGATGGTCCTCTGAGGATCCTCCACGGCCAAATGACCAAATTCCACCTGCACCAACACACCAGCACCTGCACCTCTGTGAACTCCACAGAATGCAATAAATCTACTGAAGGCACACACACACACACACACACACTTCTCTCTCCGTCTGCTGCCATCTTTGTGTTTCTACATGTAATTTTTAATACACTTGCTATTTTTTCCTATGTATATACTTATGTCTCTCATATACTGATGTATATATGGTAATAAATAGAGTTTTCTTTAACTGGGTGTCCTCAAACCAGCGGAGGCCGTTGTCGCTACAGTAATCTTCCGGCTGGCTGCTAATCCACAGCAGCTGACTCAACATCATTAGTCCAGCTTGCCTCGCTCTACATCAGCCCAAACATCGATCTAATGTCCCCACATAGCAGAGGGAGCCTTCAAAAACAGTTGCCGGGAGTCCTGCCTTAACGAAGCTCCTCTTGACTGACCTGATAGAAGCATCTCTCTCTGTGTGTCCGCACAGTTTTCAGTTAGTTCTGAGAAACTAAGACAGGCTGATGTCCTTTTAAATAGCAGTTGTAATAGGTTTAGGTTTGGTATTGACTGGATAATTGACTTTCATCCTCGCACAGAACAAGAAAAAGTTTAATTAGTGAGCAGACAAAAAAAAAATCTGTGATGTAATGTGCTTTTTTATTAGTAATTTTCTATTTCTCCTGACAGAATGGCTTTGCTGTCGTTCGACCACCTGGACACCACGCTGAGGAGAGTACACCTATGTAAGTATTCATTTGATACAGAAAAAGATGCTGTTTTTTTCACAGTATTTTTTTTACCACATCGTTACATACAACAGTATTTAAGTAGATTAATGCCACTGTCTTCTTACCGTCTCCTTTTCTTAAATTCCCAGGGGCTTCTGTTATTTTAACTCAGTCGCCATAGCAGCCAAGCTCCTGCAGCAGAGGCTTAACGTCAGTAAAATCCTCATCGTGGACTGGGTGAGTTTCACTGGAGTGTTTGTCATGTAATCACAATTTGGAGATTGGACCCTTGCATAGGTGTGCACCACCTGTTTCTCTGTTTATTTTAATTGCTTTTAATAATCACTATATTTGATGTTAACAATAGGTGGGTGTCAGGTATAGTGTCATCTTCCCAGAGAAATCACAACTCACTACTGCAGGTTTTTTTAGTAGGATTTGTCACTTGAACTTTCAAAGGAAGAATTCATCATCATACAAAAGGACAAATTCAACTTGAAGACACAATTGAATCAAATCAGATCCTGGTAGTTCATTAAATTTGCTGCATCATTATTTTCCAGTGTGATGGGTACATAGCAGCCACTCATGGACATTTTGGCCTAACCTTGGCTATTTAGGTCAGACATTGTCCCTTTTTTACTCAAAGAGACACAAAGTAATTTATGAGAAGGTATGACGGAGCCTTTGTCGTGTCCAGGAGCAGTGCTCTTCAGTGGCATCCCCGACTGGTCATGGCCATTCCCAGAAGCCTTTGAAGGGCCTTTTCATTTCCTCTCTGTCTGTCGCAGGGAGACTTTTAGTGCTGCTAAATTGTCCTGCCCACTCGCCTCCAGCTAACAAGGACATTTTTAGGATCGGTGTATTAAAGCATTCTTGGGATATAGAAAATGAGGTCATTTAATTGATGTCATGTTTTTGGCAAAAGTGACCAACTATTGAAGTTAAGTGTTTTATTGAATCCTGCTGACCATCCTTTTTTGACATCACAATAGACTACAGCTGACATACAGACTAACTGTCTGGCAGTATATCACTCTCTGTGTTATTCAGTTGGTCTCAGTGCAGGTGCAGAGGTTGATGGGCCTGTCTCTGTGAGAGCCAGTCATTGTTTTAATAGTTTAATGCCCTGTTGGTGACATAGCAGCTTCTGTAATGTCCCTATTGTTAAACTGTGCAGAAGAGTCAAATAACCCAACTTGTCCCTCTAATGTTTCCAGGATGTTCACCATGGCAACGGCACGCAGCAGGCCTTCTACGCTGACCCCAGTGTCCTCTACCTGTCTCTGCATCGCTATGATGATGGGAATTTCTTCCCAGGCAGCGGAGCACCTGATGAGGTGGGAGGAATCACCAGCCTGATTTCTTACCCAAGTGTTTGTCTGATTTCATGCATATCAAACCCAGTGTTGTGTGTTTATGCTTTGTAGGTGGGCAGTGGAGCTGGTGTAGGCTTCAACGTGAACATGGCCTTTACTGGAGGACTGGAACCTCCCATGAGTGATGCAGAGTATCTCGCTGCATTCAGGTAAGACAGTGATATCATCTGCTACTTTACAGAGGATTTAAATTAAAGGTCATACTGTAAATTTAATTATTGCTTCTTTTTTTTTTTTTTAAATACAGCTTTCAAGTATGTCGCATGGTATAACAAACTATTTACTAGGAGCCGTTTAGTAGGTAGAGGGCTCATGCCAGGCCTGATTTCTATTAGGTCCACTCTCTGGGGTTATGTATAACCTCCCCCACACACCCTCACACATCCAGGCGTGGACTGAGCCCAGGCGTGTACATGTCTCTTACACATTTTGGGTTCATCCAGCTGGAAAAGGAGCAGGCCTGGATTTGTTCCAGTGCTCTTTGAAGATGAATCCATGTTTGCAACCGTGTGTCCGTCTGGCCTGAGCCCGACACATCAAACCGACGGGCCACTGTCATCTCGCAGCTTTCAGCACGCAATCCCCCGGAAGCACACCTTAGACTGTTAATGCACCACAGAGCCCAGTGCTCGGACTCTCCCTCTTTGTTCTTTTTATTCCTCTGTCTCATCCTCATCCTCATCTGTCTGCCCTTCTATGTGAGTGTGCCTTGATGACAACCACATATAGCATGCTGCAGACATTATTTATAATATATCCCTGAAGCCAGAGGGGTATCTTATTGTGAAAGTTAAATACTACTGACCAGTAACACATACATAAAGACTAACAACAGTATTAAATCAATGCTTGAATTGTAAGGATTTTGTTAGAGAGTTGAGACAAATATAACCCACAACCTTCTGTTATTAACAGCAGAGGTTGAAAACAGTGCATCAGTTTTTTTTTATTACTTTTTAACAAGGAAGAATCTTTTATTTCACAGCTTATTGAACTTAGTGAATAGCAGATAATTAAATTGCTTTGCTGTCACTGAGCCCACTATTTATTGGTTTCCTTAGACTGAAATCAAAAGACATAAAAAAAACATTACTTTCTGGCAATTACATTTGACTGTGATTATTTTGCGCAGCGTTATCAGCAGTGTAGTCAGTCCAGGATATAATCCAAACAATAATTGATGGCTTAGAGCAAACCCATTTTTTACAGTTTAGCAATACCCCCTCGATTGTCACTCACCATTATTAAAATTGTTACTAATAACACATTTGTTGAGCACAGTCTGAGCTAACCTTGATAACATCATCTGGAACCAATTTTATTTTTGTTTACACTTTATTTACACAGTAGTTTTGGTATGTGTATATTTGTCCAGGGGTGCGTTCATGCATCTAGATGAACATGCATGTGGTGGCTTGTGCTGTGTTTGTGTGTTGTTTATGTAATTGTGGGTTAATCAGCCTTCTTTGCATTATGAGAGAACATATAAAGTGAAGAGGAATGAGTGTTTGGGTGTTTATCACCACACATCTTGTTACCATTAATCCCCTGAGGCTTCAGCAGCATGGGATGTATACGATGTTTGGGCCCAATGAGAAACCATCACACCTCATGCATCTGAGACACAATCACACGAGTATTTATGTTTGAAAATAGCAAAGCAAATTTCTTGTTTTACACATGTACATACGAAGTAACAAAGATACAGCACAATGCACAAGCTCCTAGAAATATACAGGTGCATTAATATGCATACTTCGCCCACATCTCATTGTTTATCTGTGTGTTGTGGTCCTCTCCTTCCTTCCTTCCTCCCTCTCTGTCTGGAGGACGGGATGCGTGCCTTGCAGCCAGCACCTTCCCATCCCTCCGCTGGCCTGTGCCACGTTGCATTTGCAGGGGATCAAGTCTGAGCCTCCAGAAAGCACAAAGAAAAAAGATAAGAAAATTGTCCCTAATGAAAACCAGAAGCACAGTCGCTCCCTCTCTCTCTTTCTCCCTCTCCGTCTCTCTCTCTCCCCCTCCACCTCCCCCACTTCACCCCCTATTTTGCCATGAACTTGGAAAGACGAGAGAGGAGGAGAATTAAATTTAATTCAAAACAGCTCTCCGCAGCGCCAGATGACAGGGCTTTGAAGTGTAAGTGTGCGTGTGTGAGTTTTTCGCTCTCTTATTCTCTCTCTCTCCTCCCGCTCTCCTCTACTTTTTATGAACGAAGGGGGGAAAGCCTTCAAGCCGTGCAGTTTAACCTGTTGTTGCCTGGTTTGATAAGTACTGCTCCCTCTAAAGGACACAGTGGATATTTTCCTCCACATGCTGATCCCACCAGACCCTTGGATGGGTAGCTGATGGTAACAGCTTTGAAGCATTTCAAAAGTGATGTGTTTGGCAGACGTAGATGGTATCTGATGGAGTTAAGTCATTAACTTAGTGACTAGAGTAATTACACAGAGATGAGTTCTTACTAGAAAGGAAGTTTTCTTTGGCTCAAAAAATGACCACTATGCCAAAGTGTACTGCCTTATTAACCTGCGTGAGTACATTTGTCTGCACTTGAAACCATATGGAAACGCCAAAAACTGGAAGTGCTCATTGGGATCAGAAGAAAGACATTTTTTGGAGCTGAGCAAATGAAAAAAGACCCTTTATGAGGTTGATCTTGGTGAAGTTAGAAGTCTATAAAATACAGTAGATGTTATGAGGACACAGGAAGATTTGTGTGTGTGCAGGGGCAGAAATGTTTGTATTAAGAATGATGTTCTCCATCAGTTATAATAATGAAAATCAGCTCATGTATCACTGGGAATATTACTCCTTTGAAAATGACTTAGTTGTAAGTTAATCTAAAACACAAGAGACTTGTGCTCACAACAAGGATTTAAACTCAATGAAGGCCCTAGGACCCCTGACCTATCACCATACACACCAGTGAGCAGTGATTCCTAACACGTCTCTGGGGGTCATCAGGTGGAAACCTCCCTTCAACGGTGTTTCACCAATTTAATTCCACGACACCTCCAGGAGGCTAGGCGGTGAGCTCTGGTGTCCCTAAGTCACCCCCCCTAGTGCTAGTTCACACTGCTCCTGCACTAGCCAAACACTGAGAATACACAAACCAACTCACAAAACCTGCTACTACCATGTGCTAATGCTAAGCGCTAAGATGCTTTTAATACTTAAAACTCACCACAGACAAAAGCTCACCCTAGACAAACTACACAATGCTAGTGCTATTAGTGCTAACTGCTAATGCTACCTGCTAATGCTAACTGCTAAGATACTACATAGAACAAGCTCACCACACAGAGAGACTACCCAAGTACCGTATTTTCCGGAATATCCTGTCTATAAGCCGCAATTGAATTTATTCGAACAGTTTCATGTGGTCCACTCTTACCGGGTCTGATGTGACGAGGCTAATTGTATCAGCGGCACGGAGCTTGCTAGCTTGTAAAAAGCTAACAAGCTTCATGCCCCCGATACATGAGCCACACTGTAGTTCAAGCCGCAGGGTTAACGCGTCGGAAAAAAGTAGCGGCTTATAGTCCAGAAATTACGGTATATACAAATATAAAGGAGCACTCTAAAGATTGAGAAAATACTGGAGAACCAGTAGGGGGCAGTAACTCCACTGCTGGGTCTATAACCTGGAGAGGAGGAAGAAGAAGGAAGTGAAAGGTACGAACTGAAAACAGTTAAATGTTTCAGCTCTTCAATGACTTTTTTTGCAACTTTATGCATCTTTTTTACAAAAACTGGACACACATGCAGGATGATAATGTTAACAATCTGCCTTGTCGTGTGTTATTTTTATTTCTCACTAATTGCCCAGCATTATAAACAGCAGGGTAAAGTGCTGAAGTTTAATAACACAGCATTCCCGCATACGCTCATCACATACATACACACACCTACAACCCCTCAGCTGACACATGTGCACCTGTTGCTACGTCAACCAAACAATACTAAACAAACAAAAGTTTACGCTACAAAACTAACAAGTAATTCTAGTCACAGTAAAATCTAACTGGGACAGAGCCAGCCGTGTTTTAGATTGCAGCCTCTTTGCTCAGGATGTCCTCTTGCTTACGGCTCAGTCGTAAACTCTCCCCTCCCTTAATTAACAGAAAGTCTTTTTCATCTCCACATACATAGCCTCTGATTCACGGACAATTAGTCGTCCTCAAAACCACTCGCTTCCTTCTATGCAAGTCTGCTAATTGATTACTGCAGCTTTTTATTTCTTTAAATGTCAGGATTTTACTCCAGCAGGACTGAAGGGGTGGAAGTGATGACACCAGCAGTTTTTTAGCATCATCACCAGAACTGTTTCGGTCTGTGTTCAAGGTCGGGGGAGGGGTGAGGGCCAGAGGAGCCCTCGGTGGTTGCAGTATCCTTGGTGGTCAAGGTTTCTCACTGCGCCGTGTGTCAGCCCACATAAGCGTCTGCGGCCGACTGGTTTTGGTGTGGGGTCTTTTATGGCTCAAATGTTAATGGAGCAATAGTGAAATCTGAAACGGGGTCTGATGTTGGAACAGTGATGCATTTACAGTACCTGTACGTCATATTTTTCACCTCATTCATCTACTCTGCATTCATGTCTTTTACTCATTCATGTTCTCTGTTAATACAGTTTCATTCTCCCATCTTTGCTTCTGCATCCCTGTCTTTCCCACTGAAGCTCTCTCGGTCTCCTTTACATGACGTTTTCTTCTGAAATGTTGCCAGAGGCACGCTGGTGTACAGTGACGCACGCACTCTGTGTATCCTTGCTGTCTGGGACTCCCAAAAACCTCCTAAAGCTACCTCCCGCCTCTCCCTCAGACAGCTGTGTGTACGTATGAGTGTTGTGTTGTGGTGGTGATATGGGGGGGGAGCTGGGGTGTGCACAGCTCAGGGTTATAATTTGGCGGTGAGCAAGAGATGGAAAAACCTGTGGCCTACGGAGTTCAGGGCACGCTGCTCGCCTACAGCCGGCAAACCAGCACCGTGTTCCTGAGGTCAGCAAAGTACAGGGGACCTACAACGGAACCCTGTGGTACTCCATCACTCGCAGACCTCACCAAAACACTACTTGCCTAAATATCTCAGACCCCAAAAAAAAATTCTTGTGCAGACCCGGAGCTCCCACAGTGAATCAGAGAGCGAGACACATGTTTTGCCATCTGGGAAGTCCAACTATTTATGAACTAAGTGAGACATCCTAAATTATGCTAAACCAGAACGCTATGACACATGATACTTTACTACAAAGTCAACTAAGCTTCTAGTGAGCTCCTGGTATTATAGACTGGATCGGTGATTGATTATTACTGGTTCCTAATTTAGAGAAATCTTTGAGGTATGTAACTCTAATATTTTTTTGTCAGCATCCCTAAAAGATCAAATAAAGCTTATAAATTCAAGCTAGTTTAATATTCCTGTGCAAAACAATTTTAGAATCAAGTACTGTTTGCCCCTTTTTCCTCAAACAGGGTCACCATATAAACCGGACTGGATTTTCCAACCACAGCTCCCAGTGAATCATTACACAGTATCCCACTGTTGATTTGATTTCTGTGCATGACACATAGCGCACCAGCACTCCCTCCCTTCCTTACGAGCTGTGTGTCAGATGAAGGTTGTACACAAACAGCCCCTCGTTCACCACACCCATGCAGTGTTAGAATTATCCTCCATACTTAACACACACACACACACACACACACACACACACACACACACACACACACACAGGCAATTATATCTGTCCTTCCGTTTCTCCTCTTTACTTAAGGATCATGTGATGTGTTGCTGCCTCCA
>OOFC01049571.1:42615-55382 GCA_900323345.1 Pseudochromis fuscus
GCCAGCTCGGGGAAGTTCCCAGGTTTGCTGAGTGTAGCTTTCTGCTGGATCACATTAGAAACTAGTGTGCACTTATTTAATTGGTCAACGTCTTCTGGCAGCTTCTGCTAAACTAAAGATGCTGACTGAAAATCATCATTTAGTGCAGTGTTTCTCAACTCCAGTCCTCGGGACCCACTATCCTGCATGTTTTAGATGTGTCCCTCTTCCAACACACCTGATTCAAATGACCAGCTCATCGTCAAGCTCTGCAGAAGCCTGATAACGATCCAGGTCATTTGAATCAGGTGTGTTGGAAGAGGGAAACATCTAAAACATGCAGGATAGTGGGTCCCGAGGACTGGAGTTGAGAAACACTGATTTAGTGTCTTCAGTAATGAAGACGGTGCAATATTGTAAATCAGATGTGATCAAAGTGCTTTGTCAGATGATTTTACACTTGAAGTATCTTCAGGGTTCCCATGATTCCTGGAAAACCTGGACAATCTGGAATTTTTTAGGCCGCTTTTGAAATTAAGGAAAAACTATCAAACACCTGAGCTGTCCTGGAAAATAATTTTGACAGTACCAATTTGCAGAGTGCAACCTGTCTAATCTCTGCAACAGGTGATCTCTGAAATGATGTTCAGGAAGCAGAAGAAGTTAGAACGGCAGTGTGACAGTTTACAGGCTGAAATGCCCTGAACAAAAGTTGTGGACTTTGAATGCACCACTTGCAGGATTAGCCTTTACACAAACACAAACTCTAGTTGTTCAGGAACCAGATGAAGTAACAAAAAGCACTGTGGCAGGTTACAGGTGAACTTATGATCAGATATCTAAACAAAAACATATCAATAACATTAATTGGCTGGATAGATCATTGTTTTGGACTCATCCTGCTACAGAATGATCTACAGATGTGTACGTGTGATTTCTACTGGTCAGCATTCTTATGTCACCAAAACGGTCTTAGAAATGTCTTGGATTTTTATTCTCTGAAAAGAGTAGAAACGATATCTTCTTGTGAGCTCCTCAGTTTTTAAATATTAAAATACTTTACCTGTTAACTTGTTCAACTTTGTGTCCAGCAAACTCCCTTTTACTCAGCAGAATGAAAGTTCTTTCTGTTTAGCCTCTTGATTTTATCTGATGATGTGGATAAATTGTTGCATCATACAGGAGTTGATGTACAGTCGTGTGCAGGTTGTCTGTCATGTCTTCAAAGCAAACACCACCATCAAGCCTCTACTCTCCTATTTGAAATGTTGTAAATTGCTCTGAATGAGAGTGTCACTCAGATGGTAAATGACCCAGTGTAAACACTGGTGCAGAAATCTATATGTGTGTCTGTGTGCATTCACCTCTGTCCGTTCTTCAGTGCATGATGTAGCCTGTCGTGCCACAGCAGGATTAAAGTATCCCTCTCCCCTGACTGCCTTTTCCCTCAGCCTCCACGGACCCCTCCCACACACTATTTGTTTTAATTAAAAGAAAACTTCCAGCCTTGGCCAAGCTAGACCAAGCGACGAGGACTTTTTCCTCTTCTCTCTGGCATTCTTCTCCCAGATCTCAGGCCAGACCTTTTTTTTTTTTTTCTTCCTCTCCGTCTTGTCTTCTCTCTTCATGTTTTTCGGTTGGTCCTTTACTCCGTTGAGGTTACGACTGAGCAGAAAGAGGGAGATGCATGTTGTCTGTGGTGGAATGTGGAGCTGAATTGAGCCTGTTTGACAAAATGGGATGAGAAAGTGTCGTATGTGCAGTCGGCCAAAGGGGAAATTGAATCATTCCGGGTTGGGAAGGCACTTTGGGGAATAGCCCTGTTTCCTCTAAATTGTGGCTTGGAGAGTTTCATAGCCTTAGCTGTGCTCCCTGATGTGTGTGTGCAAGTGTGTGTGTGTGCAGGGCCACGCATGTATGTATGTGCTTGTGAGAGCAGTTTCCAGGTGTATGCATCTGTGTACGCTGGTATGTGTCCTTAGAGTGGGACACAGTACAAAGCACACATTGTAGTTTGTGTCAAAGAGTAGCAGAGCTGTCGGTGAGTGGGAGGAGCTGTGCATCTGCAGTCCTATTTTCTATTGTGTCAGCAGCTCAGATTTGTTCCCCACCTCTTGGACTGACTCAACAGTGGGCTACGATCCACATATTAAAAAAAAAGCAGTCCTTCAAACCAGGAGGGAACCACATTAGTTCAAATGGGGTTTTGGAGCAACGGTTCTGAACACCTGTCACTCACATTCATAAAAAGACCAATGCCCGCTATAGCCACAAAATGCCTGGAGACATTTAATGCACTTAGCCGATGCTCCCAGTAGGCAGAGGGTTCGGTGCCAAGTTAGAGCAGTTACATTTCAGCACAAGTGTCTTAAATAATCTCAAACATCTGGCTCGTGACAGGTTTGGTGCCGATGCTGTAAAATAAAAAATTGCAGCACCACTGTTTTCCTTTTGGTTGAAAAAGTAAAGGAAGAATTTTTTTATATATATATTTTTTTACACTATTTCCTGTTTGTTCCAGTTGGACCCCATACCAGACGAGGTGCTGCAACAGAGACCAAATGCTAATGCTGTGCACTCTATGGAGACGGTCATCGCAACTCACAGTAAGTAGAGGATTTACATGTGCGTTCTAGTATTAATACACTTTGATCTTACTGGCATATCTAAGAGCTACATCAAGCCTGTTAAGCCACAAATGTGACATATGCTATCATTGTCCTTTTCTTTTGCAGGTAAATACTGGCGATCGCTGCAACGCTCCGCCTCCACACTCGGCTGTTCGTTGAGCGAAGCCCTCCAGCGTGACACAGACGAAGCTGAGACCGTCTCCGCCATGGCCTCGCTGTCTGTCGCCAACAAGCACATTGGAAAGAGGTACGTGATGTTACCTGTGTCTAGATGTTAACATTTTAGGAATATTATTTCTGCTTTGTTCATGGTGTTTATTTTTATTTCCCAGAACTGAAGAGGAACCAATGGAAGAGGAGGCTCCTATGTAAAGAAACATCCCCAGCCTTTGACCACTCAGACCAGTCTTTATCTTTGACCGTGTCCTCATCCTGTCAGCTCTGATTTGAATTCTGTGTCTCTCTGCTGCCATGTCGAGGCGGCGTATTATCATGCGAGACAGGAAGCAGAGCTGACACAAGTGGCACTCAAAGCCAAACGGACCACTGAAGATGAGGGATGCATTCACTGATCAGCAGTGCACAGAGCAATCAGCATCAGATCAGACACGTGCTGCATTGCATTGCACTTCAAGACCTTGGATAACAGAGGGTTTCAGCTCTCCTACAATGACAACCTCGAGTGCCAGTGCTTTTAAAACGCTACACAGACGTACTTTTTGATTGCCAGTCGGAACCATACGCAGACGACCCACACTCGTCTGACTTTTCATATTACTCTGTTCTTTCTGTGCTTTATCTTCATCTTCTCACTTTCATCCAGACCACCAGAGCTATTGTGATTGTGACTCTGCACTAAGGAAGGATTCCTGCTCTTTCAAGATATCCCAATGAAAGAAAGTCGTCAAATTTTCTGCAATTTCCCCCCCCCCCCCCGAGGTTGTTGAAGATTTTAGAAATGTCGGCAGGTTTCCAAAATTATTGACAGACATTTGTGCCTTTTTTTTTTCAAACCTGGTGGATTATCTGTTGAACTCCACTGAAAGAGCCTTAAAAAAAAACAGAACAGGTTTGGGAACGAGGCCTCTTCTCCCCATCCCCTTAAAAACATTTCTATCCTGGCGAGACATCCACTGCCTGCATGTTGTTGGCACATAGACTTGGAGGACCTTGGCATGTTTACCTATAGTTCCCTGCAACCAGCCTACCGTCTGCTCCCTGCATCTTTGTATCTCCTCATTTTCAGTCTCAGCTCTGAAGGTAGTTCCCAGCATCAAGTTGGAGGTGTCCCATCAATTCAAGTAGCATGCACTTTACTCGATCAGCAGGACTCCTTAAAATGAAAATCCCATTAGTTAGAAAATGATGAAGCCAAAGCATGACAGACTATCAGCTCTGCACAGTCCACACTCTCCAGATTATAATGGGTCTCACTTGTTTTTCGCAGATTATTGAGGGATGGGAAGGAATTAGTCTCACGTGGACCAATTTGTTGAGCCAGCCCCTCTCTTTAAGACAAATGTGTCTCCGCGGTAACACGGACCACACCACCTGGGATTTTCCAGGAGGGGTGTACCCGGGGCTGCACAGGCTCACAGCTGGTTTGACATCTTTAGTTCCTTGTTAAGCACATCTGCTCCCCAAATGTCAGGTGCTCTGAGGCAGGTGTGTTTACGTCTGTCTGGTCATCTACAGTGAAGCACAAGCTGCTCTTTATACATATTCAGCACACATTTTCATAGATTTTAGATTTGAAATCGTGTTTTTTGTTTGACTTGGTCAGATAGAAACTTTGAATAGCACATGTAGCTGTAGGTTTGAATCAAGGTTTTAAATCATGCAGACTGCAGACTGTAACATGGTCTGAGCTGGAAAGTTTTGAAATCATTATAAAGCTCAGTGGTCACTCAGTGCAACACACCAGCCTCCAGCTTAGTTCCACTTTTATTTTAGCAGTAAAAACAAAGACAAGCTGACTTCCAACTTGTGCTGATCCCTCTGGGACACTACCTTCTGCCACCTTCAGTCCATGTACACAGCTAATCATATGTTTAATGTACGTTTCAGTGCACAGGATACAGAGTGTTGTGGTGTTTACTGTTGTTTACTGTACATAGGACACTGAGTATTCCTGCCACACACATTTGTCAATGACTACTTTTGTTGATTCTCTTCCCTCTCGTTTGTCTTTTTTTTTTTTTAAACTTATTTTTGTACTTTTTTTAAAAATACATGTGTTCTCCTGTAGTTTTGTACACGTCGTCCACTCTCCTCTCTGTTACATTGTAAAGCTGACATACTTCACAACAGGTGAGGGTTCAGACTCTGTTTTTAAAGGACATTACATACATTTCTGGGTTCAGGGTTTGTTTGTTTTTTCTTGTCGTGGGAGCGTTGGGACGCAAATGTTTCTACTTTGTATAATGATGGACAATTGTGTATTTACCGTCTGTTCATAGTAGATTTATATATAAAAAGAAATGAGTATATTATATATATCTATACATAATGAAATACTATGATCTTGTTTTTGAAGTTGGTATTGAGAAACAATACTTTTCATGGGTCTTACGTACAGTCGGCCCCTTTCGGGTGTTACTGAAGGCACCGTTTGCTGATCAGCAGCATTTTACTGGCTGTCTGTTTTTGTCTCGTCAACAGTAATGACTAGTTTTATTTCCCTTTATTTATCCCATTGGTACCATAACACTGTTACAGCAGGGGCGCGGTGGCCCTCTGCTCAGCCTCACATTTTCATGCACATACTTTGTACTCTTCCACACTTTTGTGATGTTATGTGTGTAGATGTTGTTGTAGAAAAAAACAAATCTTGGCTGACATCTGTTTAAGTTTCAGTATTTTTATTTTTTTTAAATGTGAGACTACAATTCAAAACTCTACACTTGTCAAAAAAAAGTAACATTGTGATGATCCCTGAAGGTTTACAAGTTCATCCTCAAACATCTTGGACAGAACAGGAGAAATGTGAGGGGGCGGGATGAAGCTGGGACGTGGTCGTGCTGTTCGCTTGTGTTAAATCGCTATGATGGGCTGTGCTAATGATTGTTATTTTTAACATTTGCATCAGCAGGAGTATGCAAATGATGCCTCTGGGTTTGCAGACCTTTACTAAATCCAAAAACGTGACAGATGTTTGATTCCTGTAGCAGCCCACACGTCTTTTCTTTCATTTTTTTTAAACTGGTAATTACGTCCTAAAGAATGATTACATTGTCAAATGCTGATTTAAATTTCCTAACATCACAATCAGGCTTTCAAAGAGTAAATTTTTTCATTCAGTCTGAATATATTTGATCTCTAATGGCAGCACCTTTAAATGTACATGTCTCACCTTCATCTTACAATTGAGAAGTCAGGTGTTAGGACTATTTTGTGTTTGTGCCACTTTAACAGTTGTGTGACGGCATGAATCCAAACTGTGGACGCCACAAACTGAATTTCACCCAAAACCTAACATCTAAACATTTGCAAAATTCATTGAATGGCATCACATCTTTTATTTTATTTTGCATTTTTTAGTGCGTTCTCTTTTTATTGGACATCTACACAGACACTTTCTTTTCTTTGTTGTCTGACACCTGCATGCAGCGATGTCTGTGTTCGGGATGTGAAAATGCACATATCCAGGATATCCTGACTACACTATAACACACTTGGAGAGGTGGTTTTCAGCCCAGAACATTCCCAGAACCTTTGCACAGCAGCACCAGTCATGGCTTTTATCCCGTTTAATGCTTTCGGTTTCTCATGCGCAGCCAAAACTAGCACTGTCTGGCTGCTCTGGCCGTCTGGTCCTCGCTGGTCGACTTAAAACAATGTCCAGTAACCAAAAAGAGAAGAAACAGTCACATTCCATTTTGTTATAATTTCCATTTATTAGGAGGCAGATCTTTTTTTTTTAATATATTGCTTTTTATTCAGAACTGTCTGTTTATGTCGGCGGCCTGGTCTGACTCCACTCCATCCCTCTGTCCTCTCTGCATGATCTGTGTGTCTGCATGCACTGCCTACCTGTCTGTCTGTCTGTCTGTCCCCTGCCACATACCAGCACAAGGGATCAAGCACTGAAGGACATTAGTACTTTCACTGTATCCATACTGTCTTATCTCTTTTTACAGCTTATTAGTTCGGGTGCTTTCCATGTTGTGCTTTTACCTGTAGCATATCATCAAACCTGGAAGCTGAATATTTTACAGGGGGAAAAAGAAGGTATCTAGCACAGACAATAGATTTTATTGTATTTATGTAGAAAAACATATTGTTTTAGTGGGACGCTTTGTAAACTGCAACAACAGAATGGACTTTGTGTTTTTTTTGTTACACCAGGCGAGATGTGACTTCGGTGGATTTTTACGGGAAGACACTTTTTGTCCTTTGTCACATCTGGACTTATCAAAGGGCTCCATCCAGACGCCTGGTCATCGTTACGCTCGTCCATTCCAATAACTAAGCCAGTTATCTCTATGACCACTGTGGTTCAAAAACAAACAGTTCTAGGTTTACATATGTATAAAATGCATATTCCTTTTTTTTTATCAGTTATGTTTTTGACTTGTTCCACCATTGTTACAGAAATAGTACATTTTTCTCGGGAATCTTTGCTCTAACATGTTGTCTTTGACATCTACAATATAAAGTATTGTTTTGGAAAAACTGCAGCGTCTGGTTTTTATGTCTATAATCTTGGTTACTGGGTTTCATTGCAGAGTAAAAGACACATTCACTGGTGGGAAAGTGTCTCCTGCTGTCAGTCATGAAGGCAGATGTGGAGGATGTGTCCTCATAGACAATAAAAGAATAGGATTTAAAAAGACGGTACCGTCCTGTGGCAGCGTGACAGATAAACGATCATCCACAGAACATTTTGGTCTGTATGTTATATTATACTTTACTGTTGCTGTGGAGCAGGGGGCCCCGACCCCCTGGAGGGTTGGGAGACAAGTAGTTGGGGTCAGAGGATGACGTCCTGAAATCAAAAATGGTAAATAGAGTGAATTTATATAGTGGTTTTCATCTTTTTTTTCCTCCTCTTCACCCATTCACACACACACCTCAATGGCCACAGAGCTGTCATGTCATACATACATCAGGAGTATTTACCGTCACCATGTTGGGTTTTCTGGAGTTGGTGTTGAACCTGAGGCCATTGTCCAACATATATGAGCCTCAAGTTCAAACAGTTCTGGTCTCTAGCCTGTCAATGAAACCAACCACGCCCCAAAATCTCCCTCTTTTATGTTTTTTTTCTTTTCAGATGGATGCACACCGATAAGAAGAGTTTATCTAATGACATCAGAATGATTTGTGACAATGTATTAACTGAGTATTTCATGTTTGAAAACTGGAGCCAGCATCTAGTGGCCATCGGGAGTTTTTTTACACTGCTGCATGGCTTCACTTTTGAGACCTGGTTGTTTCTGTTTGTACAGACTATGGGAGCAACTCTGGGTCCAGTGTCTTGCTCTTTGACATGTGGACAAGAGGATTTCTAGATGACTCACTCGACTGCTTGATCCTCAGTCAGGCCTGTCTCCATGGTTGTGTCATTTGGATGTTTCAACCACCTCCAGGAAGAGTGAGGTCACAAGCTTCTGGAGCATAGACGGTATAAAAAAGATCATTGCTGATATAAAAGATAATATGACATATACAGTCTATGGTCGGGAGATGAGAAGTTTTCAAACTCCTGCTTTGTCAGTGTTGTTATTTCACCACAAGAGGGCCACAGTGTTCAGTCTGTAGCATCAGTACAGCTGGATTATGCCTTGGCAGAAGTTTGTGCTTTGTAGTTTTATTTATTAAACCTGTAATCTATAGGTTCAATTGACACAATGTATGATACTGCGCACACCGCCCTCTGCAGCACAGAGCAATCAAGAGACATTGGTGGAGTTTCTCTCCAGTCCAGAGGGAGGCGTCACCGGTCACTGGCGAGAATGGTAACAAGGGCCCCAACAGTAGCTTTGGCCGGGATTAGCCACCCATTTGGAGAGGTCAAAGGTCTGAGCTGGTGTCCAAATAAACAGCAGTGAATCCCTGTTGGTGGTGGAACTAACGCAAAGACAACAGTCCGAAAGCAAACAAAACCAATCCCGCCTTTCCTCCCCTCAAATAAACATACATTCCTCCGCTTTCACTCAAACTCTGAATTCAGCGAGGAGCAGTGTAAATAACACCACCGCCGCCGGCTTTGTAGCCTCGTCACAATCTCTGTAAATCATGCAGGTCCGAGACACCACAGAGGCAAACGAAGAAGGTTAAATGGAGATGTGAGGGACAATATTTACCATTTTACAGAGGCTGAAAAGAGTTCTGAAGGTTTGCAGGAGTTTCAAAATAATGACAGTAAAGCTGGGAATGTGCCCTCTTTATGGTTCCTCTGTGGCCGGGGATGCTCTCGGGACTCACAGACTGCCCCGCTCACCTTTAGCTCCCTGCATCTCGGCTGCGTAGCGTCTCCCGGCCCCTGTGCCCTCTGAGTCAGGTCAGGTCAGGGAAGAGGTGGAACCCCACCAGTTGAACTTTCCCCCCCATCCCGCCTCCTGACGTCCAACCCGCAAGATGGCTCCCGCTTCCCCACAACAAAGACCTGAGATGTCAGTAAGGGATGAAATTTCGGAAACCCCCCTCTTTCTATTTTCCCTCTCGTTTTCCCCGCAGTGACATTCTGGTTTTTGCGGCGGCTCTCTTGCCTCGCTCGCCTTCTTGCAAACGTCAGTCGTTATCAGTTAGCTCTGTTATTACCCGGCCACCCGTATGCGTAAAAAAAGGCCTCATCCTTCCAGCTGTGCTCATCACCGCGCTTTTTAATTGCAGGTTCAAGTGACTCCAAATAGGGGATGAGGCTTTTGGCCAGCTGCTTGGATGACAAAACTAATTATAGACAAGAGTCATTAGAAGTAAATATGGATCATCAACACACACACGAGCATGAAAAGGCATTAGGTATTTTTAAAGGGCCATAACAAACGTGTATGTTGGACAATCGATGAAGCAGGAAACCCCAACAAAAAGCTAAATTCAGCAGTTCCCCTCAATTTATTTAATTTCTAGTGGGAAATTATGAAAACGTGCAGCGAGGAGTCTGCACCCGTTGACTTTTCTTCCACCCGTTCAGTCTGGACCTCTGATCCACGCTGCTTTGAAAAGCCGTGCAGCATTTGCTTGTCTTGCGACCATATGTATGTGTTTAGTCTGCTGTGCATCGTGTATCGACATCAAAAGTGCGAGGACACACGACGGCTACGGGGCGCTTTTGCAAACATAACACTGAGGCTAGGTCAGTGTCAGCTTCGGTGTCAGGAGTACAGACGGCGGGACAAGGTTCAGTGCAGGTCAGCGGTACCGACGGCTGCTTGGCTTCTGACACACATCACTGGATCTAAATTTTCCCTCCAGGCGAAGCTGTTCCCGTAAGGAGAGGACAGTTACCCTGAAAAACCCACAATATTTTCTATTTACAGTTGTTTGAAAAAAATATATATACTTCATCGTCTTCTTTTTAGACTTAAACAGTTACTTGCTATAGACATGTTGTTGTGTTTGGCCTCGCTTTTCAGTAACTATTACACAACCCACTGCACATACACAAGATGCAGCAGGTAGTTAGCTCAGTTGTCATGGAGATGGGTTTGTACTGAAGCTTAAGAGGATATTGACATGAAAATGTTAAATTACCAATGCTCAGAAAGCTCTGCCAAGACATGAATAATTATAATGATTTCCACAAAATTGGTCTCAGATTGTCGACTTTATCATCCTGCATGTGTGTAGAGTTTCAATAAAAGTCATTAAGATGAGATAATATTAGTCATTTCACATTCAAACATTTCACTGTTTCAGTTTGTATCTATTGCTTTCTTTTTCTTCTTCCTCTCCGGGTCATAGATGCAGTAGTGGAGTTTTACTGCCCTCTACTGGTTCATCAGGTTCAAGGGTTGGACCCGCCTCTTTACTCCTCCCATCATATCCAAATATGGTCACTCCGAACAGCCAGCATGGTGATGTTAAAATGCTAAAACCAACAGGTGACGTCACGTTAGCATCGTCTAGTCGATACGGTCTTTGGGTTTTTTGCAATTTTTTCAGACAGGACCTCATCCTCTGACCATGCCCAAAATTTTAATGTTTGTGGAAATATCCTATCCCCCCAAAAAAACAAAAAAAAAAATCAATGTTAATTTACTAAGAGACAAATGGACAGATGGACAAACCAAAAACATAACCTCTGAGGTGGAAACAATAAAGAACAATGTAACTGTTTTGACATTTGATATTTGAAGAGCTGTTGTCTGGACGCTGTTTGTTTCATGTCGTGCTGCTTCAAGGTTTTCATCACTGTGTGTAGGACATGTTTAAACAATGCGTGTCCTCTTATAATCGAACTGTGCAGTGTAACCCCAGCCACTCCCACAGTGAAAGAAGTAACAGACGCTTTCCTACTCATGTGTAATAGACATGTTTTTTTTCCATCTCTCTTGAGTGATGTAAAGTCCGGCGACCTGGTGACCTCCCCTGACCCCTGCAATCATCGCTCCTGCTAATGAAGAGCAAAGAAGGAGGGGGGAGGAGGGGGGGACATGTTGGCATCCACAAACACAGACCTCCGTCTCCTCCCGGGCCGAGCAGGATGCTGGATCTGTTACAGGCTCTTGGATGTAAATGTGAAGGCAGCTGAATGAGTCACTGGCTGCTGCCCCAAAGCTCTTGATTGGTCCACAGTAGAAGCAAATGATCAATGATCATAAATCTCAATGAAAGAAATAAAAGTATGATCATCAATATCTCACAGGCAAAGATAAATTCAGCATGCGTTTGAAAGATTAACGACCAAAGATTACTACTAAGGGGTTTTGTTTATGTATTTGTTTATTTGTGACTTCAGTAAACAGTGAAAAAGTCTCCATGTTGGGATGACATCTTCCAGCTGCCCTTCGTCTGAACCGGTGAGCAGAGCTGTAATTATTGTTTGGCGAACATCACTGACGCTATAGTTAGATATTTCCTGACAGTGTGCGCACTGAGATGTAATGATTCATGTGAGTCCTGCTGTAGTTTACTGTATCCTCCTCAGTCAGCCTATGGAGGAGCTCGCTGATATGCCAGAGAGGCTGGTGAAGACTGATTTATTCAGGACCGGAGCGGATGAAGAATGCAGTTTGTTATTGTCCACAGCAGTTGGTTTACACTTTATGCATGTGTGTGAGGCCAGATGGACAACAGACAACGCCAGAAGAGAAGATGTGCTCCGAGGCCCAGATCCAAAACCACAATTACACATATACGGAGTAATGAAGCACATATTCCCATAGATACAAGCTAAAGGCTGTGTTATTGTTGCATGTGTAACAGTGCACAGCATTGATCTTATATTTATTTATTTATTTATTGCCAGTGGTGGACAGTAACGGAGTACATTTACTTGAGTCCTGTACTTAAGTACATTTTTTCAGTATTTGTACTTTACTTGAGTATTTGGGGTTTTTTTGGGGAAACTTTTACTTTCACTCTGCTACATTTCAAAGGCAAATATTATACTTTGGACTCCACTACATTCCCAGGAAGTGTGTCGTTACTTACTTTATAAACAGTCTACGCTGGCAATGCGTTCCAGGCAGTTTGTCCAGGTAGAGTGAACGTCGCGCATGCGCAAATCGGCAGGAAGTGACAGGCAGCGGAACCGAACAATAAAGAGGGAAGACAGGAAACAGCACGGGTTTGTCGGTTTACTTTTTTTTTTTTTTTTTTTTTTTACAAAAAAAACCCCCAAAAAACGCTAAACAGCATGTTAGCCTCTCGATGGGAAATTTGAAAACAAAAAAACAAGACCGAACAGTTAACCAACAAAGTATTATGCACACTCTGCAGGAAGGAGTTTTCTTTTCATCGAAGCCCTTTCAGCTTAAAATACCACATTAACAGGAAGTATACGTTAGTCGGGGATTGACTCGGGCACTGAGAACAATACGGCAATGTACTGATACTAGAAAATGTACTTTTACTTTGTACTTTTGAATATTTAAGTATTTTTAAATGCATGTACTTCTGAATACTTAAGTATTTTTGAAGGAAAGTACTTTAGTACTTTAACTTGAGTAACATTTTGACAAATAACTTATTTGTAGTTGAGTAAGATTT
>OOFC01049573.1:19046-52094 GCA_900323345.1 Pseudochromis fuscus
AACCCCCCAAAAAAAAAAAAAAAAAAAAAAAAAAAACATGACCTCATTCAGTCCAGCCATTAACATTGAAGTAATGCATGAGCTGTTATTCCAGGTACGACTGTGCCTCGTTTGTCAGTGTCAGATGAAAGGTTTTGCAAAGACAAAGACCCATTAAGAGCTCAGACTAAGTGTTTCTTCTTTCGGAATATTATATGATAGCCATTTGTTTTCACTGTCTCCCATAGTAAAGAAATGATTGACTCCGGTCTGCACAAGCAAAGGGTTTACTTTCCAGCCCGGACTGATTCGGCAGCATCGTCTATTATAATTACTCCATGAAGATGTGCCAGTGTTTTCATCAAGAACATTATTGTACTCAGTGTTGTGCATGAACCTGCTTTAACAAAACTTATTTTATTAAACGTGAATATACACTCACACCTGCAAGCAGATCGTGATCAGCAAAGTCATATTCACTTGATTTCTGCACTTTGTGTTGCCCCCTATGGTAAGTGTGAATGAAATAATGTTAGCAGTGTTACCCTGTGAAGTGTTTAACAATGGGTGGTTAAGTTGTATTCAGCCATAAAGTGCTAAGTTAGGTTCAACTTTAAGTGAACCAGCAATTCAAATGGTTTGTACCATGTTCACTTCTCCTCATCACTGCAGAGCTGATCCAAACAGTAAAATGCTTGTTAGCAGCTACGACAGTAAAGACACTAAAGACACTTAATCTAAAACCAGAGGTCTCTATACCACATGTAGGGAGCTGCAGAATTTTACATTGTAAAATACATTACTTATGAATTACACAACAACCAGTAGAAGTGGATAAATAATAATAGTTTTACTGAAAAGCAAAGCTCAGAGCAGCTCATTAAAAAATGGAAAAATGTATGAAGCATGAGTTTTGTTAAAAATTCAAAATTGCTGTATTTATTTAAACAGTTTTATCCTGCAGAAGTACATAATCTGAAAAAACAAATACTGCTATGTATGTATGCTTGTGAACGGTCTTGGTCAGCACTTCCATTACAAGTGTATTCAGTGACAGAAATACACTCCTGTAACTGAGGAGCAGTTACAGGAGTGTATTACACTCACTGTCATGTATTACAGTCACATGTTGTGTTGCCGCTTTGAATATGAAGCAGCAACAGTACAGAAGGTCTGATTTACTTTAGAAACATGATACAGAAATTAAATACAGCTGTGAAACAGATGAAGGCAAGTGATTAATTAATAAACAATAAGCCTGATATAAATTTCACAAAGCGATTAATGTTGTGTAAAGATATAGGATGTTTGAATTTTGTTAAATTTGTATTCAGTAAAGTGTGACTCCTCCACTAACTGCTTAATGTCAGTGTATGGACTGCTTATCACTGTAATTTGTACATATTATGTTCAGATTGTAATGTAACTGTGACATCTACGTCAAATTACCGAGAGGTGAATTATGAAACATTTCACAGGTGTGTTTGATTTTAAGACTGATGTCTCCTGTCATTCGTTGTTTCTTTAATGAGTTGTATTTATTTTTCAAGCTGTCAGTAGTCCCCTCAACAGAGAGAAAAAATAACAAACTGCATCTCCTCCTTAAAAAAAGTGATTCATATGAAATTCTTCCTGTTTGCACTGGCCTCCAGGACTCAGAGAACAACATGGAAATCCCCTTTTTAAGATTTCATGCTCCCTCCGCCCTCTCTGCTGGCATCGCCCATTAAAGTGCTCATGCTGTTCACTTTATCATTCTTATGATCCCCATCTTCAGCACCGGTACTGAGGCTTTCCTCCCCCTCTGTCTCTAATTCATCATCCTTTATAGAGACTAATAGGCTAGAGGTGACACCAGGGAGAGCCGCCGATGACTCCTGGCTGCTCGGATCCACTCAGAGTGAAGGGTTTTCATTTGCCTCCAAGACACGGTGGTATTCATTTGTTGCAATGGCACCCAATTTTCTCCTGGCTGCGAGCAGAAATTCTCTGAATCTTTACAAGGCCTCTTAAACAGAGATGTACAGCCAGAGTTTAGCAATGCTGTTTCATCCCGGTCGCCTTTTACTGTTAATACTGCCCATTTCATATTAAATGGCATGTATTTCATTTGGTAACATGATGATGCAGTAGGATAGGCACTATATTTAAACCTTTAAGAAGAAGATGCTTTAAGCAATGAGTTTGATGGCGTGTTTACAACCAGAAAAGGTAACACTAGCCATTGTTGAGCAGCTTATATAAAACCTTTATGTCCATTAGTGAAGTAGGACATGGCTGCAGGAGGAAGACACACTCTCTGTGATGAAGATTAGCTAAGATTAACTTCCCTTTCTGATAAAGCGTATAGTTTGGCGTTGCTCATTTGACCCTGAACCTTCACTTATTTGTTCTGCTATACAGGTGCATCTCAACAAATTATAAATTAGAATATGGTAAATGGTAAATTGAGAATATTTATATAGCGCTTTCATGACCTTAGCTAGGTCCCAAAACGCTTTACAAGGCAACTCATTCACCCATTCACACACACACTCACACACCAATGGCTACCGAGCTGCCATGCAAGGTGCTAGCTACCATTGGGAGCAACTTTTTTCAATGTCTTGCCCAAGGACACTTCAACATGTGGACAGGAGGAACTGGGGATCGAACCCACAACATTACGATTCACAGGAATATCATGGAAAAGTTCAATATTTTCCAGTAATTGAATTCAGACAGTGAAAATATTGTATATTTTAGATTTCTCACACACAAACTGAAATATTTCAAGCCACTTCTGTTTTAATTGTGATAATTATGGTTTACAGATCACGAAAATCCAGTATCTCAAAATATGTCATAAGATCTGTCAAAAAAACATATTTATGATACAGAAAGGTCAAACTTATGAAAAGTATGTGTGCTTATGCTCTCAGTACTTGGTCAGGCCTCCTATTGCAACAGTTACTGCATCAGTACAGTGTGGAGGGGATCAGCCTGTGCCACTGCTGAGGTGTTATGGAAGCAAACACTGCAAATTTGTGGAGTGAAATAATGAGTGAGAGTGAAAAACTTAGATTTCTGGAGTTTATTCTGTAAGATAAATTCCAGTTTTGTTCAGGGATGGTGTCAATCACTGGGTGTTGAGGAGCATGATTGAACATCATTATGGGTGTTGATTGCTAGGCGTGACAACAGAGAAGACCAGTGTGGATGTTGTGTGCGGGGGCGCTGTACAGATCCTATTCAGTAACATCACTGATTCAGCTTGGTCAGACATGTTGGACTTAATAACATTGTCAGTTTGTGGCTATATCCAATGCAACTGATGCAAATCCATCCCATATTTTTCATGAGTTTAGATGTCAGATGTGAAGCTACATTCGCAGAAAAGTGTCAAACACTCGGTTTTGAAACAACAGATCCGTATTCTGTTCCTTATGACAAGTGCTTTAGGCCAAGTTTTCAGTGAGAACGCTGACGTGTACATTACACTTTTTACTAGTTGCCATGTGCTAACTGGACAGCAACAGCACTACAATAATGGCGGCCTACCATGTTGGGCTTGTGCTGCTGAGTCTCGCCGTTTTGCAGTCGCGTGTTGCCCAATAAAGTAATTACACTTCATTGTCTGTCCAGACAAAGCTCTCACTTCTCACATGTTTAGCGTGCGTTGTGCTCTGTGTTTCTTCCTTTTTTGTTTTGTTTATTCATAGCTGGCTGTACTTCTTCTGGTCTGTGGATAGTGATTATGTGAGGTGTGCTTCCACAAAATTACATCGCCAACTACTGGCCTGTCATGCATACTACAGCGTTTTCATGTAAACGCAGAATTTTTAATCCTGTGTCGTGTAAACACAACAATACTTTTGTGTTTTTGGGTGAAACATTATGCGAACAGGGCCTTACACAGCAGAAGTTTAGCAGAGATCGCTAGCACCAGATCAGGGGCCAAAATCAATGTGTTGAAAGTGGCAAACCTGTGAACTATCTAGTTCTTATCACATCATTTTACACTAGCATGCAGTTCAAGGCTTACAAAAGTCTAGATGTCTTCAAGTATTTTGTAGCTGGCTGGATACATGCTGTCAGGCTGTGCAATATTTATGAGTCAGCAAACTACATGCTCTGCTGTGTAGCTGCTAGCTCCTGCTGTGTTATTGTACTATGCGCAGCTAGCCCTGCTAATGGAGCCTGCTGGCCATGGCATTTATGAGTCCACAGGTGTGTTGTGATAAAAAATAACCTACAACATTCTCTCGTTAAGGAAAGGCACTAACTTAAGTGGCTACATATGTCATAGATGTTTGTTATAGGCCAGCCTGTGGTTAGCTATGGTCGTAAATGATTATTTCTGCATTATTATGCAACTGGATCTCAAACTGCATCTTCACCCAGTATCATGGAACTAATTTCGGACTTTGCACGTTTACCAGCAGCAGCACATTTGCCTCTTCAATGTGGATCCTTCAAGACTAAAATGACAGGTCAGGATTCTTTGCTTGGCTCTTTGTACAACCAAATGCTCCACAACTGATTGTCTTTGTGGTTTTCTATTGTGCTAAAACAGTTACAACATTTGGCAGTGTAATGTTTGGCTAAGCCGATAATGTATGCTTGACGTCATGTGAATAGGGACTATCGGATGAAAAGTTTGGACAACTGTACAGAAAATAAAAATTAAAACGTAAAATAGGTAAATATTAAAATATGATTTTACGATCCAGGTTGAGAATATTTTTTTCAAATATAGTTAGAAAACTATCAAAAACAATCTCTTTGCTTTTGCTTGTTTTTGACAATAAAAGTTAAATATCCACATTGACCAAAAAGTAAACATCCATATTGACAGACCACCCCCCGTATCTACATGAAATGGTTTGGTCCTGCCTTAGCTCACTCACTGGTGACGGTGCTGAGTAGCAGTCACTAGTTGTGTCACAATGCTACAATGCTGCCTAGTACTAAAATAAAATCTGGTTTTCAAAACAGGAAAGAGAGAAAAGAGAGAGAAGAGAGGCAAAAGAAAGAGTGTTAATATGTGAGCCAGTTTTTCTTCAAGAAAGGTGGGTAGCCTAGCTTACAGTCTGTGAGTGGTAGCACTTAACCTGTTAGCTTAATGTCCATAGTGAAATGCTATACAGACTAGTGTTAGCCTAATATTTTGAGATAAGTTGTTTCTGTTTCTCTTTTTTAGCTGTAGGCAGTAATTATTAAAATTAAGATATAAATTTTAGTTTACATGCAATTAGTCTAGAATAGACACAGCTTTCACTTTAAAAAATTCAAAAGTTCTCGTTTTGAAACCAAAGGTTTTGTATTTGGATGCTGACATGTTGGTTATTTGCAGCCAGAAGGGACCACATATGAAGGGAGGAGGAGGCAGGTCTGACCCTTGAACCCAAGGAAACCGCTCAGTTTGTATGAGATTCAATATCTACTTAATAATGAAATGTTTTTCAGATGGAGAACCAGATCACTAATAAGAAGACATGACTTTAGACAATGACTTGAACATTTTATTGAGTATTTCATCATTGAAATGATGATTTGCCAATTGAAGTCCTTCAGGAGTACTGCACTACAACATGGGCTTCACTTTTGAGACCCAGCTGCTTCATACATTTCAATATGTGCTCTTTAGATTTTCTGTATGATTTTGTGTATGACAGCATACCTGCCTTGGCTCGTTGGTCTAGGGGTATGATTCTCGCTTCGGGTGCAAGAGGTCCCGGGTTTAAATCCTGGACGAGCCCTGTACCTTTTTGGGATGGTTGCTCGGGGGGAAGGAACTTGGTTTATGAGCTGGAGAGTCTCTGGTTCGAGTCCCAGCCCATATGCAAAAACACATTGTGGACTGGTGGCTGGAGAGGGTACACCTCCAGGATACTGCCAAAGTGCCCTTTAGCAAGGCACTGACCCCCTCAACTGCTCTGGATGTGCTTTCTGGTCTTAAATTTCACTCATCAAGATCTGAATGAATTTTATTTATTCCCTCCTTAACATGGAGTCAAAAGAGCATAAATAGTAGTGATGCAGCTGCAATGGTAATGTTTTAATACTATAATCTTTTTCTTGATTATGCATTTTGGTCTAATATTCTCCGTGTTTGTATTCAAATGTGACTGCAAACATCAGAAAGTGCTACAAAGTTATTGTAAGTGCAATGCAGCTGGAGGAGGAGTGAGTCAGATCCTTTTGTACATGCAAAGCCTTTAGTTTGGTCAAGCCAGAAATGCAGTTAAAATATTTTTTTAACTTTTATATATGAATTTGTTTATCATCTCAGAGATGCCGAAGAGACACAAAATATTACAGGCTACCAACAACACAAAGAAAAAAAGCTAATGGAGTATTGTATTTCCAGAAGTGTTATTTGTTTAATCCACTGGTAGACAATTAGCTGGCTGAGCTGAGTTATAGCTCTCATCATCTAAATAAATGAGGAATTATTAGGTGAATTAACAAGGCAATGATAACATCATTTCACCGTTCCCAATTTTGGACAACGTGGGAAGAAGATGCTAAATTACTCCACTCAGAAACCGCTCATCTGTTAATAGTATTTCCAATAAAGGGTAATAACGTTTGATTAACCAGGACGTGCTTCCTTCAGGGAGAAAAATATTAGTTTGAGAAATGTGTTTATTTTTAAACTAAATAACAAGGGATATTTATCCAGACTGGAAAGCATGAGTAACAATAAAATGCCATTCAACAGATACAACGTCACTACTAATAAATAGAAGGATTAATGCAGTGCACAATATTTGAATTATAAATGTGCCATGAAGCAGAGGTGCTATTATTCTGAGCTTCTGCAATGTGATTCAAGTGATATGAGCACAATTAAGGTCTGTTTTGCAGTCATACCTTTAAAGAGATCTGCTGTTGGTGCCAGCTTTCTTTAACATGTGGTGTGTGGTGCATCTAGTCTCCATTTGTGAAACTTTTAAAAACATTTTATTACAGAAATGTACTTGTCCTCGGGGTCCTTCTGAAGGTAAACCTGAGTATGGGACTTTTGTCCATATAAATGGACATTTTATTGAGCCTATCAAATCACAGTTTGAAATCTGGTGTCCATAATGGCATTTCTGCTGATGATGATGCACTTTACGTTAACCAGCTATAATCAGTTTGTCAAAGCTCAGGAGGAGAGCACTTGTTGCTACAGAGTATGTGTCGTAGGGATACGTCAACAGTGTTTGTGTAATTACTCTCACTACCAGAAGAGGGAGACAAACGTTCCGCACTGCAAGTTTAGATACAGTATACAATAGAATATGTTTTAATAAAAAAAATAAAATAAAAATACACAACGTCCTTCTTGGGGAATTGATTGGTCCATCTAAAAATGCTGGATGATTGAAAACACCTAAAAACTGCTGTTGTCTGACAGGCTGATATGAAATGATTTCAGAAAACATTGATTAATGGTTATGGTTAAATTTTTTTACAGTGAAATGTATTTCTATTTGCACATCGTAGGGTTAGGGAAAAAAAATGGAGGTTTTGTCAAGCAACAAAAATACAACTCAGTCAGTAATTGTTGAGCATCACAAACTTCACAGAGATGAGCTACACCATCACCTCAACCTTCACACATTTTACTTCTTCAAAAACAACCAGCCCACTCCCTTCATGGGCACTGAGTGTTGACTTTGGATGAAAACTACATCCTGCAGAATCAACCATTGTGACAAATCCTTGGACACTGGACTAAACTGTGAAGGTGCCTTGTGCATGATTCCAGTTGCCCCTCAATCAACGAACCAACTGCATCCAATTCATTACTTGCTAAGAGGTGGTTTAGTTGCACGTTGTAATGAATATCTTCTGGTGGCATTTGTCATCATGGAACTGTCTCTGTTTAGTGAAATCTCAGAGCTCACTCGGACTGACTCGGTAACTCAGACATGAAAACATGTAGACAAACTGTGGCCCCTGTGAAAGGGGTCAGATCTCAAATCTCATGCAGATGATCTCCAAGCAAAACTTCCCATCTGCTCCGCCATGCTGCCCCGCACTCCCAAGAGAGTGCTTAAACAGACTGTCCAGAAATTAGGAACGCAACCAAAACTCTCTCGATGGAAAGAACAAAGTTGCCTTAATTGTCAGAGAGTAGTTTCTCAACTGATGCCATGACATGACATTCATGATGAATAAAAACAGACATTCGAGGAATTTGTCTCAACAGAGCTGCCATTCATTTGTGTTTGCCTTTTTAGTTGCAGTAACCCTGAAGTTTGACCGAATGTTTTGGTTGCTTTTGATGCATAGTTTGTACAATCATGCAAGACTAGTGTTCTTATCTGGCAATGAAATTCAGAAATGTGGTGTAAAATAATATTATAACTGCTGTCACTTACAAAACAAAAAAAAGAAAGGACAGTCTTGTTCTATGATAGCGGGCATTTAAAGTTTGAAAGTATTTGAATTGTTGAGTCAAACTATGTTTTAGGCTTTGCAAAGTAAATGCAATCATACAAAAACTGAACAAGTTTGTGTCAGATCTGTTGATGTCAGAGAGAGCAGGAAACATGGCAACAGTCAGGAATAAATAACAAAAAGCAAACTATATTAAATTCAAGATGAAACCAGATACTAAAAAAATACAGGCAGGAGAACAAAGCAGGGGCAAGATTACAGCCCAGAATATACACTTAAGAGGCCGATGAAAAAACTCACATGGAGAACACAAGGGATCTCCAGACAAGACAAACTGAACTATACCAGGTAGAGGGCAAAAAATACCAAACACAGAACGCAAAGCAACAAGACATCTAATGGAGGAATCTCAACAAAACACTGGGAGACCATGAACAAACACTAGTTCATGATGACTATAATATCTTCAAGTAGTACTGTTGAGATCACTGTAAAAAAGTCCAATGGTTGAGACATGTTTACATCCTTTATGTTTCTTACACTCTGCTCTGTATGATACCTATTATTTCCTGTAATCTACACCTCGTCTTAAACTCTGCTGCCCCCGTTTCCAAAGTTTCGGGTCATTGATCGGTAAATTTGACGCCTGGACTCTGGCACCCGGCCAAAAATGATAACTGTTCATATGGGACAATGAAGCTAAGTGCTAAATCAATGGGGCCAGCATCTCTGATGTGGATATAGCGTTACCGAGAAGGCCAGTGTCATGAGGTGGGGAAGATGTTTCCCCGGGGAAGACTTCTGGAGACACACCACCTCTGCCAGGCACAAGTCCAGTTTGGAGGATTCATCATTCGTGTGATCAGTTACCACAACTTAGCAAAGTGCTAGTTTGGAGGAGTTTGTCATTATTAATCACATGGTTAAACTGAAGTGTCAGTGACTTATCTCACAGATACAGTTGTGCTCATAAGTTTACATACCCTGGCAGAATTTGCCATTTTGATCAGGGTCATTTGGGTAGTTTCTGTTGTCAGTGTGATTCAAAAAGAGTACGCAGTTGTTTGACAATAAATGGCTTCATCCAACCACTAACCATGAGTGAAAAAAGTTTTTTCTCTCATCATTGACATTCTCTGAAAAACGGCCAAAAAAATAGCAAATTCTGCCAGGGTATGTAAACTTCTGAGCACAACTGTAGTTCAAGTTGATGTCAGGTTTTGTTCTTGCACAAACAAGAATTCAAGGAGCTCTGGTTGAAGCTGTACCACTACAGGGTGTAGCTTGGGTGTGCGTGAGGTTGTTTTCTTGTGTGAATGACTAAGAATAAAGGTGAGATAGAGAGAGTACAAAACAAAGAAAATATTTGGGAGCTTCACGTTAGAATCGCTGCTAAAAGGAGTCCTGTTATTTTTTGACCACCTTACCATCCGCAAGCTTACTTGAGCATTACAACAAAGAAATGGTCATTCTTTTAACCTTGAGCTTCGGTTTCAAATTAATCCACGCCTGCTTTTGCAACTGGACCAGAGCTTGTGATATTGTGATCGGGGCCGATTTCGGCGGCTCGGCGATCATTAGGGCCATGTGGTGTTGTTCTTGGGCACGCTAAATTAGCTCGCCCGTCCCAAATGGACATTACGCATGCACACAACGGCGAAACCGCGCTGTTGGGGAAGAGTCTGGGCGATGTTGCTGCCACATTAAGTTGTTTCCATCATTAGGCTCGCTGTTGCTTATTTCCCTTGTGAGTCGTGTGTTTTTGTTTTGAGGGATGTGTCTATCAAGGTTTGAATGTGAGGCTCAACTGTACTGTTGAACGGTTGTGTCAACGATTATGTGTCCCTCTATATGTGGGTTTTTTGTATTCTTTTGTCTCTTTAAATTAAAAACAAATCCCCTGAAACGCATTGACGAAAATGAGGATTTAGGAATCAGACAACATAAGCATTTGCCAAATGAGCAATTCCTCAAATAACGCCACAGTATCTGTAATCAGTCCCGCTGCCAGGGTCTCTGGCTCTTACTGTGATAATGGTGGTTGATAAGCTGGGTTCAAATTAGCCATTGCTTCTATTATTCCTATTGTCTATGTGACTGTGTCTGAAATTGGGTGTCAGGAAAGGACACAAAGAAGGGTTTGGTTGTAAGCTTGCTTTACAAAGCTTTATCTTGAGCTATGATGAGATTATTCTGTAAAATAATGAACTGTGGTTATTTTTGAAGAAAAATATATTTTGCTTTTCAGCAGTGGGAGGTATAGGAGGTGAGAAATGTTAAGATGTGGATTAGATGTGATGCTTCCAGGTCTGTTCAGGACATGGTTATTTCTGATTTCAGCTTGGGGATCTCTTTAGAGATTAACCTGCTGCCCCAGGAGTCCCCCACCCCGGCCCTTCATCGGGAACATAAGGGGGGCTCTAAAGACGAGGCAGCTCGCAGGCAGACTGAGCAGTTGTGCCTGGAAACCTGATAAAGCGGCCCCTCACCCAAAACTTAAAATACCAGCAGAGATCAATAGCTGCAGCATGTTATCTATTGTCCAGCAGAGTATCACACATCCCAGTGTTTCAGTTAGATAGATACCCATGCAGCAGATCTCTAATCAAATGCAAGAAGGATTATGATGATTTCTGCTGTTGTTTCAGTTCAGGTTCTCCGTCTAATAATTACTTGCAGTGGTAGAAAGGTTTCAAATGAAAGTAAATTCTGATCGGGTTACATTTCCTATAAACATAAATTATGTTTATTCATATAAAAATAGTGGATGTGTGGGAAAAAAAGTTCACAGACTTTTGCAGAACAGGAGAATTTGTATTTGTGCACCTCCTTCCTCCAGCCTTGTGTGGGAGATAAATGTTTCAGTGCCCTTACAGAAAAAAGGTGCCTCTGTCTCTCTCTGTTACTTCCTCTAAAACAACATTCCTCTTCTTGTCACTACAAACTTTTAAGGACTTTCAAACTCGGTTCAAACTTCAAGGCAAACTTGTGCATCCTAACCCTCATTTTTCATCAACAGAAGTAATAAAAAGAATTGTATATTAAGTGTTGATATAAAACTGCTGCCCCAAAGGTCCTCCACAGGAAAAAGAAATGCAATATTTGTACATTTAATGAGTATTCCGTCGCCATCGTCTTTTCTAAAACAATATCGGAGACACGATGAATTATTTTTCCTGTTTTAAATAAAGAAAAATAAAACATTTCCTCGTATAATTAAAAGCCGGTCTGCAGCCTCTGGGCGTCTCGGATGCAGGCTCAAACTGCGAGAAAAGATGAAAAACAGATCCTGCATAATCAACAGCGCAATCTTCTGCAAGTCAGTGAAAGTGCACCTTACGCAGACGCCTGTGAGGAATGCATTCAGGGGGAACGTGATGTCTGGCCCTCATGTCCATCATTTTAAATAGCAGCAAAGACAGAACACTTGTGGACCTCTCTGGCAGATTTATGGGCTGTTAATGTCTTCCCCCTTCACCCTCGGTATTCCTCCTGCTTTTGTTTTGGCGGTGCTTCAGTGCAGGTTGCGGCTCTGCAGACTGAGATGTGATAAATCACCGAATCCTCGAGTCGTGTCAAGTCAGCTCATGCCTGGACCTCTGTTTTCTGATGGTCTGGGGGAGTTGGATCTGGCAGCAGAGGTCAGTCGACCCCTCAGGGCCGCGGGGTCAAGTTTAGGGAGACTTTTTAGCAGATGGTGTTGAGAGTTCAGTCTGTCACTCAGGAAGAACAGAGAAAGAGGAGAAAAGACACTTTATAGCATTAATTGACTTGCATGTGTGTCAATATTGACCTGGTTTCCCCAAAAAACGCTCCTCCCCTCGTCTCTAAAATGAGACACTTAAGGTCAAAACGTCAGCAAAACAGTCTTTAAATACCACTTATTCACCACTCACTTAAATATTGATGATAATCTGAGTGGCTTGGCAAGGTTTTCGTTCAATTGGAAATCAATTCTTTTAGCTTCTTTCACAAACAACTGAGACGAAGGATTCTCATAAATCTTGTACGGTGGAGGTAATTTACTGTTTTTTGATGACCTGGAAGAGATTATTTGCCTTTCACACACATTGTGACTCCAGTAGGGTCTGAATAGGACTCAAACAGTAATTCACATTAAAACTATAATTTAACAAGACGTTGACATTTTTAGTGATGTATTTAAATTTGCATTAATGACCCAAAGGCATTCACACTTTAGGAAGGAGGGTCCCAGTCATTTCTTAACAATGTGTGACTCAGTAATTTGTTAGTGCTCAGTCATAGCTACATGCTCAAGAGTTAAAACTGATCAGGACATTATCAGGAGTCCAGTGGTATAAAGACAACATTTGCTGACTGGAAACAAGCAAACAAAAAGTCAACTTGCTGAAAAACTGATATTTACTATTAGCTACACTGTGAAAATGTTATTTTACAGATGGTTTTTTTTCAGATTTTTTCAGTTCTTTTTCAAATGCATAACAATATTATATTAAAATTATAAAAGCAGACTATGAATTTACATGTTTAAGTGAAATAAAAACTATTAACTGTGGATAATGATAAAATTCTCATTGAAAAAAATAGTTTTTTCCCCACATATTAAAATACAGTCGAAAATTTATCATAATTTTACAAATGAATGTTTTCTTTCTAAATACTTTTCTAAAATTTAAATGAAGCATTAGTTTTACTCAGGTATCTTGTATAATTATGAAGTTTTCCCAACAACTATGTTAAATAAATGTTAAATGTTTTTTTCTTTCACATGTAAATCCATCGTCATTCATTAAAACTAAATATCACACAAGCTCTCATGCCAGGTTACTGATCTTTTATGTTACTAACTACTCAGAATACATGTGATAATCTACAATTAAAGGTTACATTTTGTACTTTAAAGGATACATGTGGAGCACAGAAGCCTTTCACGCTTGTACGATGTTGCTTTACACTCAAAGAAAACAAAGCAGAGGCTCGATGTCTTATTGCTTCTAAAATTTTTTAGTCTCAATCAATCACCTGTTTTGTTGGTGGGGGAGCCATCTTTGTATCCTGATGTTAATCAAATAAACAGCACGTGTTTTACATGGGTTTACCAACCCACACTGATCGCAGCTTGCTTGTATTCTAATGGTGTAATTATTCTAATGTTGATTAAGTCACTTGGGTAATTAGCATTTTTGATTGCGACTGCATCCGCAGGTGAATTGAAGGGAGAGAAAAATATAAGAACACACAGAGAGCTAAAACTACATTTAGTCATATTGTAGCAGCTGCAGAGATGGTGTTTTATATGGAGAGACATTTGTGCAAATTAGTAAACTTAATTCCCACTTCAAAGTAAATTGGGTTCTTAATTTAACATCTACTGTTAAGGGAGAGCAGGTTTGAGCAGTGCAGCAAGCCGCAGTCTTTAAGTGAGCGAGATCAGATATCTGTGTGAGCTGAGCCGTGACTTAAGGCACCCCTCTTAGTGTACTTTTTTCTTGCTTTGGGAAAACATGTCTGTTGAAACAGTCAACAGAGTGCACCGACGCACGGTGGCCTTACCCTGTGTTTACTCAGGTTACCCCATATGGACGCCTCGCCACATGGTCCCCTCGGCCCTTCAGCAGCAACCACAGCTCCCTGCCCTTGAGAGGGACAGAGGATATGATGAGAAGATGCTGTGGATGTGTGTGTGTATATGCATGTGGGTTTGGACGTGTGTGCGTGTGTGTGTGTGGGTTTGTGTGTTTACTCGGTCTCGCTCTCTCTCTCACCTCTCAGGTGACATTCACTCAGCAGGCTGTCAGGCTCAATTATGCCGATCTGTTGAAGGAATGAACTTAAAGGACACAACAATAAAGATGGAGACAGAAGTGGACATTGTTTAGAAGCATTAAAACAAATGAAATTCAAATTGAATCAAAAATTTTCCCGATGTAAGTCATGCACCTAATTGTAGATCCAACATGACATCGTTCTGCAGGCGTCAGGAAGTTTTGATCTGTTGCAATGTTTTTTGGCACTTGTTCAGCACAACAACACACTGACATATAATCAATCAAACCTTACAAAGTTTATGTGGCAAATATGTTTACCCAGCAGACCAGGTGCAACATCAGCAATTTAGCTGTGTTGCTACCCACCTTGCACAAATGTGGGAAGTTTTTTTAGCTCTACTTTTGGTTTCCACCATTTAGTTCAAATCATCAGGTGATAGGGGTAAGAGGGGTAATTGTTGTTTCCTGATTGAAAGGCTTTGAATTGCTTGAAACTCTACCATAGTTGTTTTTCCCTGCGTTGTTTTGTTGATTTTTATCTGTCTGTATGTCAGTCTGTCTGTTAGCAACACTACAGAAAAACAAGTATTGGAAGAAGATCAGAAGATGGAAGAAGATAATACCCAGAAATCACCATCTGTTATGTTGGGCAAATGTTTTGTGACTGTTCTCCTGATTTTAAAGGGCCTGTATAGTGTATTTTTCCCTGTCTGTGAGTGCACTTCCTTGCAGGTACCTGATGGGCGGGGCTTATTTGTGTAACTGGAGCACCTGGCAGTTGACAGGGCATTCACACCAAACCTGTTGCGAATTTGTCACACGACGTGATAATAGATTAATGGAAATGCGCGAGTAGACGCGACAGTCTCGTCACACAAGTTGAAAAGGATTTAACTCGAAACAAATTCGGGTCATTTGCTATCTGATTTCCAAAGTCACCAAACAGTAATGGAGGACGAGCTTATTGTCGCCGTCTGTGTCCGTCCAGAGCTTTATCACACAAATTTAACTCTGCACCAAGAAGCAGAGCAGCTGGTCACCGTTCACCGGACTTCAACAACAGGTGCAATCAGCAATATTTGCGACCTCTTTCATTGTTGACGGCAGAAGAGGTAGTTGTCGCGGTTACCGGGAGGAGTGCTACTACTGGCTATTCACAAGTGGTGAAATCGCCAGTACACGTCCGCGAGTACTTGTTGGAAGACACATGACACAAAAATTTGCGACTCCCCCTGTCTGAGTACACCGTAAAGCTTACTTTATACTCCTGAGCTCACGCGCAAAACTGCGCCTTCACTGCCTCACGTGACCGACGCATAGGGCTGCGCAGCCCCTTTGCAACACATACCGTGCACATGTCAAAAATTGTAGCCGTGCGCAAGATGTCACTGACATCACCTCTCCTGATTGGTCCGTTTGTAGTCACATGCTGTGATGACGTGCTTCCTTGCACAGGACAGTAAAAATTACTGCCAAAATTGGCCGATAATTGCAGAAGAAACTCCACCGTTTGGTGTCTTGGCCAATACCAGCTGTATAGCGTCAAGGGAAACTGCAGCGACATTTTCAAAACAGCGTACGTAAGTTGCGCTCGAGTAAAATGCAAAATGTGTGCGGGACAGCCGCAATGACGTCTATACAGAGGCCTTGAGACCTGGTTGACTCCTCCTCTTCTTCCACCCTCGCAGCAGCATTTTGTTTGGTTAGGCCTTGGACCTGGTTAGTTCAATCACACATCACCTTATACACACCACTCATTCATCAGCTGACATACGAGATGAAGCGAACACACCTCAGAACCTTAAACATCATTTGAATTGGTTGAAATTTCAGTTGGAACCTGTGTCTTTTGTTTTTGACAGTTTTAACAAGGTGCTGTTGTTAAGAGGGTAACATTGTTAAGTCTATAGCATCAGTACAGCTGTGTTATACCTGGACAGAGGTATGACCCAGTTCTGCAAACCCAGTTATCAAAATGTAATCATTATAAAATCCTTTTTCATCCTTTACACAACTGTTTTAGTGAAAGATGGTACACAATGAACCAGGTATCTGCAAGAAACTTTTTTTTTTTTTTTTTTTTTTTTAATATTACATTAAGTGTGTATTTTAAAACCTTACAAGGCTCATGAAGCCCTGAGGTTTTGAATATTCCACTAAATATATTAAAACATCCTAAACATGAATAAGGAAAGACTCCAGGGTTGCAGTTATTCTAAGAGAGAGCTGAAGGGTGCTGGGTGCTGGGGGCTGGTGCTGATGGTGGTGGGGGTATGATGAGCTGTAGTGCTCATCCATCAAGACCACTTACACGCCATAGGATCTGCTCTATAGCTGAGGGGGGAAATTAAGTTATAGACCCACATCTGCTGATACCCGCTGGTTCATTAGAGGATCCGCTTGCTTAGGCAGCAACTGTACGACATGGAGCACACTGCAAAAAATGAGGGGTATGCTACAAAAATGCAGCTGTCCTTTGTGGAGAAAATACCTGAAGGTTAATTTAAAATATGGAAATAAAAGTTAAGTAAAAAAAACAAAGCAAAACAGTGAAAATATGTTATATATCTACCTCCTGTTCTTTAATAAATACAAATTGACATTGTTTGGAGGTCTTTTCTTTCCAGTGAATCAACTCTCCAGTGCACTTTGTAATTATTCTCCCTGTTTAAACATTAATAATCTCTTGGTTGTTGAGATGTACATTTCTTGCAGTGCATCACAGTACAAAGTAAAGGCGAGAGATTCAGACTTTATTTTCAATGAGAGGGTGCAATCAGCGTGAGCCCACCATCACAGCACCAATGCAAATTAATCTGATTGGATGCTATTGGTTTGGTGCTCGTGTTGCTGACATTGACAAAAAAAAGTTTGTTTCAATTAGTGGCACACTGAGCATGAGGACAATGGAGGCAGATAAGGGAGGAGACAGTTGCTTTTACTTATCTTGTTTGGAGAATTTGGGCATTGAGGATGCTCATGCATAATACAGGTTTGAGTGAACCTTCATTTTCTGTTACGACCACGCAAGGAAATCAGAATCAGAATACTTTATGGTTTAAATTGTGTGTAAAACTCAGGGAGAGCACAAATGTAGTCCCCTATTACCATAAATTATGCAGTCCCACATTTGGGGAATTCACACGAGTCAGCACCAGCTGAAGTGCAATGGCTGAGCCTCGCCCTCAGTGAACCACCTTCCTGATCATGGTATCTCCCCTACAAGGTAAGTATGGCAAAATGTAACCTGAATATTAATTTGTCACAGTAATGACTGTGAATTTCTTTAAATGTATTTACTTTTTTTTTTTACCCCGTACAATAGCTTTTGATGGTGTGTGTAGCATTTTCTTATAAGTCAAGCATAGGCAACATGTTCTGAACTTTCCTTTGTAGGTGTAGTTAAAAGAAACCATGAGAGATGGGAAATGGGAAATATGTGTAGTGATCAAACCATTAAACATTTGCCACATTAGATTTTTTAGTGTGACAAAAAAATATTAAAGAATTCAGACCTCATTTTTAAACTTTATTTGTGCTACATCCATCAGTTGTATGACTATTTCACCATTTAGCAGATTCCTACACTGAATCTAAATGAATGACACAAGATATTACATAAAATGCTGCCAGCGTGTAATCCATTATTATTGCTTTAAATTTTCCTCATCAGTATCAGTGTTGAAGTATGAAACTTGGGGAGACTTCCATTGTGAAGAAGTACTGACTGCGATCGTTTATCACAACACAAGCCAGCAGCCATTTTTTTTTTAGCATTTTTTGGACAGTTTTAAATATAACAGGGACTGAAGAGTAAGAAGAAGGAGGAGCAGCCTCAGGGAAGAGCTGCAGGTGACAGGTTGAACACCTCCAACTTGTCAGGAAGGTGACCGATACACTCCATGTAGAAAAATACTCGAAGAAGAAGAAGCTGCATTAAATCAGGTCAGAGTTGCTCATGGCATAAAATAAAAAAAGGTCAGATACTCATCATTATTATTATTCATGACAATAATGTCAATGTTTTCATGGTACATAAATACAGTAGTTCCTCTTCTTGTTTGTATTTCTCACACAGTAGCTGTTCAACCAGTGATAACTAGTAGCTCTCACCTTTAAACATGAGTGTCGCCAAATCAAGTCAATGTGATCAACTTCAAGAATTGTGAATCTTGGGATTTTCCTAAAAGCATAAAAATGAGCAGCTATTTAAAATGTAGAAGTTGAAACTCCAGGGTGAGGCTGGTGCAGCTAAAGCAGGTTTCTTCTGCAAATATAATGTATTGAGATTGATGTTCCCCAGCTTCTTTGAATTAGTTCTCAGCACTGCTTTTATTTCCTTTCAGATGAATGTGAACGGTCTTTGTGGAGCTGGAAATAGTACGTTGTTGTTATTGTTGTTTGTCACTTGATGTATTTTGCTCTGCTCTTTGTGCTGAGCAGTGACAAAAGTTATTCATTCATTCAATCAAGGCGAGGGCGACAAACTCTGCAATTGAAGCAACATGTTTTTACAGCAATGGCTAAGATATAGAAAATACAATATGAAGAATATGGATGAACAAAATCACATTCTTATATTTAGCTTTCATTTATTCAGGGATGTTTTGCTGACTATGCTTTCTTACATTTAGCAACACTCACTTTACATTCATACTATCAGGGAGCGGCCTTTTTTTTTACTGTTCACCATTCAGCAACCAAATTGGGACTTTTATTCACATTTTAGAGTTTAACTGACACATTTATTCTCTTAACAATAAAATTCATTTCTATTTTTAAAAAATGAGAAGCTCAGAAGCAGATTTAAAGGAGGTATCAGTGGAGTACAGTTGGGAGTTTAACAAGCAGCTGCAGCAGACACCTTCATGTCGGAAACTTTCTCGTTCAACTATTCTTCTAAGATTGGAGTGAAAATGCACGAAGCACCCTGCAGATCATCGTCCATCCTCACGTCGCCCTATAGACTGTGGAGCATTTTTCAATTACGCATTTCATTTCTGACAGTTGAAGCGAAAATCGCTGAGGCTTGAAACGTATGAATGATGGCACTTAGTGAGTAACTACCGTCCACACCCCATTAACCGCCATCGTTCACGCATTAGGTTGCACGATTACGAGTCATAAGTCAAATGTGCAATTCAACATGCCTTCCTCAGGCCCCTATCTCCTCTCCAGATCTGCAGCGGTTCGAGGTCTGGAGAGCTGGAGCATGCAGGCTGCTTGGCTTGATGGTCACATACGGGTACTTCCTCCCTAAGTATTGCTTTCCCCCCCTTATCTAGATTCTCCAGATAAGGCAATTTGGACTATAAACAACTGTTAAGAGGGACGGTGTCAGGTAAGCTGACTAAACAGACTCGTGCAAATTCAGTAGTTTACAGGTTAAATAACATAAATAAACAGAGATTGATAAATGTTAGATTTTTAACACCATGAGCATATCTTTAATAATTTTATTATTTGTTTATTGAAAATCATTTATCTGACAAAATCAGCCTGAAGGTGGACCAACTTGTAAAGGTGTTGCCACATACTGCATGCTACAAAAATAAAGTGCCAGTTATGTGATGTTTTTCGTGGCAGTTGTAGGTGCAGTGGTTAGCATGTCGGAGGGACAGCAAGAAGGTTCTGGGTTCGAATCTTGACTTACATCTACATTTACATGTGTTCTCCTGCTTGTTAGATGAATTGTTAGATGAATTGATTACTCTAAAATTGACCATAGGTGAGAATGTGTATGGTTGTTTGTCTCTGTGTGCTGGTCCTGCGCTAGACTGACCACCCGCTCCATTGCCAGCTGGGATAGGATCTAGCCCCCTGCCACCATATTGGATCAGTGGGTATAGAAGATTGATGGATGGATGCTAAAGTAGGTAAACAACAGAAACACCTGACATGCTGTCCACCACAACACCCCTACAATATGTAATGCTTTTGTGAAGCCTTATACATCACATACATTTCTGTACTAGCCATAGAGGAGTCTATAAAGCAGCCTGGTTAAGCTTGTAATGACTTTGTAATTGTTCGTTGTGTTGTATTGTTTGGAGTGTGTCTACACATTACATACACATTTAATTGCCCAGCCAGTGATGTATCAAGTTCCCGAACCTAACTGAATTAATATTTTCTCAGCTCCATAAATCTGAAACAAATTAGTTTGCTCTATATGTAAAGGGAGACTGTGTGACTTTAAAAGGCAGAATAACACTGACTCAGCTCTGACTCAATTTTAAACACTGTGGGAGTTTTCTATCAGTCCTAACTTGGTTTGGTAGGACCAGCAGTTTGTGGTGACTAAGGTTAGCAAATATAATGGGTGTATAATTGATTAACTCTGCCTGTGCTTCTGCTTGGACTACATTTTAGTCTTTACCATCCTTTTATCTTTACTGTGGCCACAGCGCCCAGTATGTTCAGGAAGTTAAAGGGTAAGCTTCTTCACCTGAGCATGCCTGTCATCCATCCATTCACACACACTACAGAGCTGCCATGAAAGGAACTAGCCACCATTGGGAGCAACTTAGGGTCCAGTGTCTTGCTCAAGGACACTTTGACATGTTGAAGGGAGCAGAACCTCTATGATTTTTGATTTGTAGATGACACACTCTACCACCTGAGCCACATGTAAACAAGTTGTTGATGAAATAGTTTGTACTTCAAATGATCTTTAAACAGGTCCAGTGTCTGGTTGTGGCAATTCTTCTAAAAACCTGTAACAACAACAACAACAAAGATGATATTTTTTATTTTTTAACACAGCTGTTATGACAAAAAAAAAAAAAAACTGAAGCAAGAGTGTTATCAGAAAAGATCAAACATTTCATCAGAATTACCATCTTTACTGTTAATGGCCATTAATCTGATCTCCCCTCAGCATCTGTCAAGGTGAGGGGGTAATGCAACTCAAGCAGGAGATCAGAGATAGGCTGATGAATGAACGAATCTGAGCCGGCTGTGTTGAAAATAAAGCCATGGTGGTAGTGTTTGTATTCCTCCATAACACTCTCAGCTTTGTCCTGGGATTATTATGGGCTGACATCAATGGTTTGAACCTCGTATATATCACCTGTTCAGCGATGGTGGCTGAGGGCGTTCTCACACGCTGTGAAGGAGACATCCTGTGAAAACCCACAGATCTGTATCACGCCGCTATAAAAGTAACAGAACTGCAACGGGTCAAACTTATTTCCCTGTTGATCCAAGCAAATGCTAATGACTGCAAATCTTGTCCTGTTCATGATGTGTCGAATATAATCTTATGAGATTCTCGGATTTATGTTTGACCCCTGTAGGTTTACATGCTGTGTGATTATCTTAAACAGATGTTTTATGTAGTTGTTTTGTGTCTAATTGTTCTTCTTTTATATGTTGTGTTTTCACTGAGGAACCATGGCAAAGACAATTTACTGTCACCTGCAGAGAGACAGACATTAAATTTTTGCTTATTCTATTTCTAATTATTCCTACATGGAACATTTGGAATAAGACTGCCATGTAATGCAGTTTCTTCATTACTAAAGTTTTGCACCAAGGTAAATTTCGCTGCTGTAGTACTTTAACTAGGCAATATTTTTTCTGTAAAATTACACCCAGCTGAGTGTCCTGCTTGGTTGGGCCTTATCATGTGATCACATGACAGCCCTGCATACATGTCAGCCTGAACACACAAAGTGGGGCTACAAGAGAGGAATGTGCCCCATTCTACTTTAATTGAAATACTGTAGACCCTATTGCCCAAATGTAATTATAGCATCAAGGATGGGCACTAGAGGAAACAGCAAGAAACAAATTGAAATTTAAGAGTGGAATACGAACTGTCTCCAGCAGTGAAGAAGTGCTCACAAGGCCCACAAGACCTGAATAACCCGGTATCCATGAAACAATAAGATGAGATGGAGCGGATGGATTAAACTTTTGTAACCAGAATGTTTGATATACATAATGAAGTAATTAATAATAAATGAAGGATGTATAAATATTATTTCTACCACATGACTGTATAAATATACAGTATATACCTTAAATAGGACATTAATTGCAGCAATTTAAAATCTGTTAAGGGCATTAAAACTAGAAGTGCATTCTTCACTGAAATACAATGTTGAAGAAAATGTAGAAACAATAAAATAAAGGGAGGTAGAAATCACGACTGAAGGCAAATTGTTTATTTAAACAATAATCTCTGGGCAGGAGTACAAAAGCATATGTCTGCAAATAAATGATCTGTGTTTTCTGACATTAATATGATGTTCTTTCTGAAATCTTTGACTTGTTCATACAAATATATTTATTATTTCTCTGATACAGATTTAATCATTTAGTGTAAGTGATAAGTTGAGATTTCAGATCATGTGCAGTTCTTTCAAAAGTGCTTATGTGTTGAACTGAAAAACACATTATTACACTGTAGTAGAGTCAAAAGACAATTCAAGACTACATATTTGTGCAGACAAGACATTTATCCAATTTTAGACATCATGCAATTGCATATATGTTTAATGGAAAGACACTGGCCGATGTGAACTGGCCAGAGATTTTTATGGTTTTACAGTTTTCAGAAGTTTTCAGTCAGTGGTATGAGTCAGAGACCGAGCACATTCTCACATGTCGGTGTGCTGTTAGCTTACAGCTGAAAAAATAAACACGAACTGTTAAAGTCCCTTGAACAACAGATGGCAAATATTTTTTTCTTCCTTTTTAAACACACATCAAGAGCACAGAGTAACTCCCAACAAAAGCAGGACAAGTAGCAAAGGCAGTAAAGGTCAGTTACTGCTATCTGTTAGTTTATGCAAATTTGCTGCTCAGTGCAGATTTATTAATACTTTTCCTTTTAAAAAGTTGCATCCTGTAGCTGATGATTCCCACAACAATTAGTTTTAATAACTTAACATATATGCAAAGCACTCCATCAGCAGAGGAGCATGATGACAGTGGGATACAGTATGTAGCTTGTACCGATGCACTTATCCTACGGCTGCTGGTGTTGTGACTCCCCTCACGTTCAGGAGCTGTCAGCAGGTCGGCCGCGGGGAGCTCAGAGTGCAGATGACAGGTGGAAGAGCAGAGTGGCTGCACTGGAATGAAAATGGCAAAGCCTGGACAGCATGGCGACAAAACGTTTCAAGAGGCTCGATAGTTCAGAGGATCCAGGCAAGAGATGCTATCCAGATGCCTCCTTTCTGCTTCAGCTGAAGTGTTCATTCCATGAGTCAGTGTGTCGATCACTGGTTGTGAGCGTCGGGGGGAGGATGAGGAGGCGGGGGGGGTTGTTTTTTTTTCTATCTGTGTTCTCCAAGCTTCTGCTTTTGCAGATGGGAATGCTTCAATATTAGCAGAGGCCTTCCACATGCTCGGACACGCCACGCAAAGTTCAACAGTGTCACGCTCCCTCTCTGACTCTGCTGCTGCGTAACGTTTGTGTATGGTTTCCTTCTCTGAGCCTCTGAAGTAACAAAAAAAACTTGTGCCTGCACGTTCTTGTATTTGTTTTTCTAAAAGTCCTCGGGCTTCGCTCTGATAAAACATCATTACTTTGACTGATATTCACTTTACAAGCCGCTAATAATCTCTGGAAATGAAAACATTTAGATTCAGACACAACCTTGAGACGGAGCCAGTTGTTGTTGGGAGGTTAAACCCCACAACACCTGCTTCATCATTAACATAAGAAGCAGCAACAGGCTCATTTTAAGCTCTGACATAAATTAACTTGCGTCCTTCTTAATAAAAGCAGCGTATCTGGTTTCCAGAGGACTACGATCCGTCGGGACTAATGCATTTTCCTCCTGCTGGAAGGCCGCGCTGTCGTCGACAGAGACGTTTCACACAAGCTGTTGAAAATGGCAGCGGCTTCACTTGTTCTTAATCCAGATATTTCAATCTTGACACTTTTATGGGTGGACAGTCAAAGGAGAGGAGAAAGTTGCACTGCTGTGGAACAAAACAATCCCCTTAGTTACAGTAGCCAGGAATTTGGCCACGGTGGAAAGACGCAGATGTGAAAGATCATATTTCAGATGAGTGCTGATACACCAATAGCCCCAACAAGCCCCAGCGAAAAAGCGGTGTGCAGAGGTATGTGCCACACTTTCCACGGTTGATCGAGCTTTTGATGACACATTAAGAAAATTTCATCTTCTTTTCAGGTGTTCTCTAAAAAAAGTTTTCTTGAAATGAGGCAGACAGACAGCTGAAGTCTTGAAAGAGCAGACGTGTCTGCCGTGGTGTTTTCATGCACCTATGGCGCCCTGACCACTAAAATCTAGTCACCACAAGTGGATTGACCTCGCTTTGTAACCAGAGACGTAGTTGTACTGTGGAATTCACAAACTTTCATCTCCGCAGTCAAAACCTTTCATCGCAAATGGCTCAGCGTCTTGATCTGCCGTCAGTTATCTGCCAGGAAAAGTAAACACGAAACAAAAGGCCCACACTTAAAGAAATATAGAGTAACAGAGAAACTGAAAAACATTTTAATTATGGGAATCCTGCAGACGCCTAGTGTGTTCAAGTGATTCACAGCTTGTGAGTCTGTGACATCAAGAGTACTCAGATTCTTAAACAGTATCAACACCAAACTTTAAGTATCTTAAATCTTTATTCTTAATTCACCTTAAATAAAAGTAGAAAAACATTTGTCAAAAATCAGCTTTGAATATAATAAGAGTAAAATTATTAGAACTGTAAAAGATGGGTAATATGGACTAGTGGATATTAGCATATCCATGTACACAATATTACAAAGTAATGTTCAATCTGTTATATCAAACAGAACTTTGAAAACTCATTCTGTAGGTTATTAATTACATTTAACTCAGAGTCATTATCATTATGAGCACAGTTGATAATTTGATACAATCATATCTTCAAAATGTGATTCCCCTGCACGTTGATGGTGATGATATTATACTGTCTCCCAGCACTTATGCAGGTTGGTGCATTTAAGAGAGTCTTTATTATTAATATGAACAGAATTTTAATGCAGGTGGACGTGGAGCTAATTTTACTATTTGATAACATTGCACCATATCTTATAAGATGGTCGAGCATTTTAGAAATAAAATTATAGTTTGCTAAGGTACCAACAGCTACTGTTATCAGATGTACAGTAATTAATTATGAATATGATTGTTCTTCCCGGAAAAATGGCGGCACTGTCATATAATTAAATATTTAAAGCTGCTTACATTTAAACATCACAGTCGATTTATGACCTTTGGCAGCAATTTGTGAAGCAAAATGAGCACCTCATGATCCAATAAATGCAGAAGTATTCTGACATATTGCCTCCAAACCTCTTGGGTGGAAACAAACATAGCTCCACAACTGCCTTCATTTTATCATTTATAATGGCAGTTTGCTTTATTTCTACTACTCATAGACTGCATGGACTGGGTCTCAAAAGTGAAGCTAATGCAGAGGGGCAAGCAAGTGCAATACCACCAATGGCCACTAGATGCTCGCTTCAATTGACTTCAATTCAAAAATGGTCATTTTCAGTCATGACATGTGACACAAGTTATTCTGATGTCATCAGCTACAGTCAGCTCTTCTCAGTGGTCTGGTGGTCCATCTGAAAAAAACCTTCATAATTAAGTATTTGAGTCTCTTACCCATTGGACTCTCTTCAGGGTCATAGGTCAGACCCGCCTCCTCACTCCTCCCGTCATATCCAAGTACGGTCACTTCTGCCTACAAACAACCAACACAGTGACGTTCAAACACCAAACTCCTGTTTTCAAAATGCAAATCGACAAACCAACAGGTGACGTCATGTTAACTTTGTCCAGTCTATGGACAGTCTGTGCTACTACCACTAATTAATGTTGGTTTATCACAACTTGAAGACCATGTAGGGGAGGCCATAACAACCTGTCTTCTGAGATTATGCCGCTATCGGTTAAACACCAAAAATACTGGAATACATACACCATAATGTACTGTATTTTCCGGACTATAAGCCGCTACTTTTTTCCGACGCTTTGAACCCTGCAGCTTAAACACCGGTGTGGCTCATGTATTGGCGGCACGAAGCTTGTTGGGTTTTTACAAGCTAGCAAGCTCTGTGCCGCCGATACATTTAGCCTCGTCACATCAGACTCGGTCAGAGTGGACCACATGAAACTGTTCAAATAAATTCAGTAGCGGCTTATAGACAGGTGCGCACAATAGTCCAGAAAATACGGTAAATATAGAGTTCTTCTTCTGTTACCTTTCAGACTCTTCTTCAGTCAAATCAAAACAACCTGCAGGCTTAACAAACCTTCTCCAGAGCTGAATACGACAGCTTTTACTGGGTAAGAAGCACTTGTATTAAATGAGGACAGGTCCCCTTTAAACAACAGCATCCATAGGGAAGTCCACTCATGAGTCATAAGTGCGCACCATCACATGTAATCCATGTGAGCACAGCCGTCCTCATTTGTTCTTACCTGATTTCAACCTTGAGCAAAGCTAGTTTGGACGGCTGCATACGCACAGCTCGCTGCCTTAAGAGTCCTTCTCTTCCCGCTTCCTGTAAAAGAGCAATCATTTCTTCATTAGCCTTTTATTTGTTTCTAACTGTTCCACTTCAGGGGTAACACACACAGTTTATTTGGGTACTCTTAATTACAAAAGGGAGATTGTGTGCCCTCCTCACCAAAATGAATGTCTCTCTCAGCCTCCCAAAGGGCAACAGCAGCTTAGAGTTGGACTGTATCTGATTGCATTTTCCAGGATTGATGACGTTATTGAAATACTGACCAGACTGACTTAGACCTTATCTCACTTGTATAGGGCTGGGAAGTCCTTAACCTATGCCTCTCAACCTTGAGGTGTGGAGGATTAAGAGGAGAAATGCCTTTATTTCCTATTTGTTAGTTTTTTTAGATCTTTTTTTTCTTGCGGAGGAGAAGCCCGAGGGCTGTGAGCTCAGTCACGATAAATTACATTGCAGTGCTGTTTCTCTCTCCAGATAGCCGTTCAGGAGGTATAGCTACCTTCAGGAGCTTTTCATTTTTCGTGCCGTTATTAAACATAGTGATAGAATCGGTTTCCCCCTAGTTGATTCAGAAATGCCAGGGTTGACAACAGAAGAAGAAATGTGGTTTGCTGTTTGCACTTTACTGCCGCCTTCAACATCAGATCAATGACACACACATACACACACACAGAAAACACACAAGTGGACACTACCACACAGAAATGCTGTGTCCTGCAAATTATGTTTATATGAAACCGATTTGTAATAGTGAATGATGCTAACTGGCAACATTTAGAGTCAGTGCAGGAAATAATCATATAGTGGGGAAGTACAGCTGTTTCACTGTGACCACAGTCTTTTCCTGAATGTCGTTGCTTTCAGCATCATGTTTCCTAAGGCTCAAGACAGGTGGTAAATATTCATGCATGTGAGTATCACTCCTCTTATCTAACTCTCAGCATGAAAGCCAATGAGCATATTTCTGATCGAGGAAGAAGCCATTTTTATATGGTATTCATTAAGCATCAAGTTTGGATTCTGGTTTTGTTCAGTTAATAGTGATTCAGAGACATATTCTCTCTGGCTTAGCAGTACGTTATTTCAACCACTAGGGGGAAAAGAAAACTAATGGTATGGTCATTTGATCCACAAAAGCCGATTTACCGTATTTCCTCTAATAAAAGCAGGTAGTCAAATTAAAGCCAGGCAGGGCTCTGATAATGGCCAAGGTCACGGTCGATATGAACAAACGAAGGTTGGACATCAAATATAGCCGGGAGGGGGAATAAATTAATCATACTGTCCCTGGAAATACATATTTATATTAAAATCCCTTTAAGAAACTGAGGGTTTGTGTCCACTGACATGCTACCAGTGGGGTTTTATTTTGAAATTATTAGAAATTTGTGTTACCAGCCTATTGCAAACTTTTTGAAGCATCTAAACAAGGCTTCATATTGAAATATGACTAATTAAACTTGTCAAACAGAGGAAGTCAGTAATAAGAGAAGCTGGGTCACTATTTAATCCATCCAGGATTTACTGTAAGTTACACATCCAGTAGGCACAAAGCCCTGTTTACTATGGGTGGGTATCTACTTTTGTTTTTTTCTTTCTTTCTGAAAACAGCTGCTGGCTGCTGCTTTAAACCGGGTTAATGAGAGTCCGGAGACTAAACTATGCATTAAATGTGCTGTAAAACACAAACATGAGGTAAAAGAGGCTACAGATGCTCTCTGGAGTCGAGTGATGTTTCTCTGAGGGTTTTTTTTCACTGCAAGCTCCATTTAAAGTATCAATTAATGGTGTTTTAAGGTATGTAGGTAAATGAAAATCATTCTGACTTTCCATACATGCTCAGTATCTGCATTTATGTTTACAAATACTGTGAGAAAATGTGTTCAGCTAATGCAAATTCCAGCGTATTACATTAGAAACAGTTTCACTTACACACACTGCTGCCTGCACAATACATATAAACACCTATTGCAGTTTCCTGGGAAGTATAATTCTTGATATCCATCCGAAATCTTGGAGGGTGAGGCTAAAAGGCCTTAAATCTCATCCGCAATTGATTGTGGGCATCGAACCCAGCGCACATTAATTCAGTTTACGGCCATTAAAAGAAGAAGAATGCTTGGGCTTGCAAATGGCAAACTACAACTGTCAACAGCATGATGTATGGTAGCTTATTATATTCCCCTCATTATGATTAATAACATAGGATGGTATCCTCCATTCTTGTCGAGATGGAAAATGTAATTAGCTGCCTTGGCTGGCGTTGCAGCCAGGCCTCCTCCTGGCTGCTCGCTGCCCCAAGATAAAACACCCAGTTTGCAGCAGGAGACTCAGCATCGAGTGCATGAAAATCCTGCAGCCAGTTTTGCATCATGCATATCTCCTAGCTAAACGTGGCTTGTTTTCCCAGCACCCTGTCATCCCATAAATATCAGATTTACTCGTAATTTCATGCTGACATGCATGATATAAATTCTTTTTCGTTTTCATAAGAAATGGGCCTTTAAGGTGGCGTTAAGGTGGTTTTCTTGGTGGTTGTGTCTCCACTGGGTGAATATGTGTAAGCGGGTGGTAGTGTGGAAGTCAGTAATGGCAAGGAGTACTTGGGGGGTGGGGAGGGCGGGGGCGGAGTGGTCCATAATATTTCTGCTGCTGCACCTGCAATCAGCACCTATGAGACTGATCGTGCTAAACATCAATTAATGCTGTGATATCCTCACAGAGACACAACTCGGTCTCACCTGGACACATAGAAGCAGTCTCCTGATTTCATACATGGTGGGAATGAAGGGAGAGGTCGAATGTCCATGATTTTAGATTTTGGTTTTATTCCTTTTTGTTTTACAGATTATACAATGACAGATTTCAGACTCTATAGCTTTGTAGAAAATACTCTTTCTGGTCACAATGTGTATTTGTTCAAACTGAGAGAATCCAGGCAGGAAACAAGACATCATGGGTTTCTATATGTTTTTATTTATTCATTTTAAACATGGCTGATATTGGTGAACTGTACCTCAGACTTGACGTGAGTTTAAAAAAAAAAATCTGAGTTATGTAAGGTTATCATAAAAAGGAGTGATGGTCACCAAAGCAACTATCAGTTATGTGTTTTGAGATTGAACTAAAGACATAATTCCATGCAGTCAAAATAAACATCACTGACAAAATATAAATGTTATCATGAGACATGTATTGTTAAAAACTCATGTCAGAGGGTATACATTGCAATAAACATCAGTGAAAAGCCTTTTTGCTGTTTCTAAAATACATTATGCAACACTGAAAGCCTGCAGTTGGTAATAATGGTCAAATACACCAACAAGATTACTTTCACACTAAACCAGCTTTCACAGGAAAATGAGTGTAATCAGATTACATGTTGGAGCTGGTGAATACAAATGGTTTAAATAGATGGTTACCCGTTCAAGAAGGTAACAACACAGATGTGCCTTCTGAGCTCAGCAAATAAGAGGAAAGATGATCCTGCAACCAAAAGATCACAGGGATGGTTTAATAGTGTAACTGAAGATCAGGGATGTCTTCCTCCACTGTATATGTCCATCCACCACCCTGACCTCCTCACCCTCACTCTCCTTGCTCTACTACAACTTCTGCCACTGATGTCATCATTGTATGAATATTATGAGGCTTAATTATGTTTGTCATGAATAAACATCTATAAAAACTTGTTGTCTTGTGTGCCTTTGAAAGTAGTGTCTTTTTAAGGAAGATCAGAGAATTAGAGCCTTTCCCCAAAAATTTGTATCTGTTTTAATGAGTTTGAACAAGGTTTCTATTTCACCACATGAGGGCAACAGTGTTCAGTCTACAGCTGGATTATGCCTTGGTGGAGGTTTGTGCTCTCTGAGTACTTTCTAGTGTTTGATTTATGGATAATAAATGTGCAAATAATCCTACAGCCGGTAACATTTTGATCACAACAAATTACTCATGTCTGAATTTGCTGAATCCAAACCACAGACTGTTAATACAATCAACACCACATCAACCGTTGGTTTGTGGACTCACATTTTGAAGCTGTGACATTGGCATTTGAATGATGTTATGTTGGTTTTTTTGGAGCCAGAAGTGACCATATTTGGATATGAAGGGAGGAGTGAGGAGGCCTGACCTTTGACCCTAAAGTTATATATGTTGATCGAACAAACATGACAACCTCTACATCTTCTTATTTTAAATGTCTAATATCTACTTAATTCTGTTTTGTTTTTATTTTTTTCAGATGGACCACCAGATCACTGAAAATATGATGTTAGCCAATGACATCATGATAACTTGTGGAAAAAATGTATTGTCAATTGGAGCCAACATCTAGTGGCGGTCGAGGGTATTACACCTTTTTGCACTTCTGTATTGGCTTCATTTGTGAGACCAGGTCGGCTTTTTCTTATCTTCATTTTACTGACTCATACCATAACTAGAAGTGAAATCCGTTTGATACTAAAACCAATATGACAGCGCAGGCCTTTTTTGACGTCCCTGTCAACCGATACCAGGAACAGACTCAGATTGCATCCGAAAATAAATGTGAGCTGTCAACAAACAACAACATGAAAATAAAATCTGACACTGGCAGCAATTAAAAAACTGAGGAAGAAGTCCTGCAGTGTGCGCATAACTGCAGTTAACACCTTGCTGCCTCTGCAATTACATCTGCCCTTATTGGCCCAGGTTCAACTCCCATCAGCCCCCTCTCTGTGCACCTCTCTGAGCCTCTCAGCCTTCCTACAGCTTCAATAAAGAAAATATAAGGTGTACACGTGTGGACCGGCCAACTCTCCTATTAGAGGAAAGGGGAAGAAAAAAAACAAAACAACCAACAGCAATCGACTAACAGCAACTTGAGATGGCGGGCGCTCATCCATCACTCTGCATGTTCACGGATGCCATATGAAAACACAAACAAGCAATCAATTGTTTTGCGCACAGCTTGGGGCCTCCTAATAGAGCACATTTATCTGACGCCGTGGTGGTAGCCCCAGCAATACTTTAATTTGTGAGACATTATGTTGAGTTAATGCCTACCAGGTTGCCGTTCAACCGGGGGGACTTGGCACATTTGGCGGCGTTGTAAAAAGCCGACATCACGCTGTATTGTACTGGGACACTGTGATGTAAATGATCTCACCCGCTGTATCTTTAATGGCTTGTGAAATGAATTTATGTGGGAATATTTGCAGAGGAATATTGCATTGTATCATGGCGTAATTAGAGAGCAGGAACAGGGTTGGCCTGTGCGGGAGCTGCTGTAGGATGGCCGGCTCTGCTTGTCCTTTGACCGCCTCTGTGATTGGATGGAGAGGGTCTGGTAGAGAGAGAGAGAGAGAGAGGAAGAGGGAGGGAGGAGGAGATAAAGATGGAGATGCAGAGAGAGAGAGATGGAGAGGGAGGGAAGCCAGGCTCTCTAATAATGATGTGCCCTCGGGCCTAATGTGCCATCTTTCTTTCTCTCCCTCTCTATATCTGCTGTAAACAAACACACACACAGTACACGGTTCATTCTTCCTCCAGCTGACCAGTTTAATGCCAATAAAGAGCTAATTTATAAAAAGCCTGTTTTCCTCCTTCATATTGCAAATAAATTTCAACTCATTATTTGATTTCTGGAACAAGAATAGACAAGAATAGACCCTGTAAAAACAGTTTTAATTTACCTATAACCTACAAGACCTGCTGGTAGTTTTAAATGTCGCAGATGATGCTGAACCTTTTCTTAAAACTGTGTTACATTCATACACACAGCAGCAGAAGATAATCTGAATCACAGCTGCAGTTTTGCCTGTTGAGCAAACTACCACCAAGGAGTTAACCTCCAAAGGTTGCTTTTTAGTTTGCATGTATCTTGTCACATCTAAGATTGACAGATTGAACAACTCACTCCCATTCTGTTTTTTTTTTCCTGTGGTGTTAATTAAAAGGGAGATAATATCTGCCATCATTTTAAACACAGGAATTTACCATCTTTGCAAAAAATGCTTCTGCTTTTTCTTTTTTGCAGACCATATACTTTTTTTTACTGATGATCCTTATTATTATTACCATAAGTCATACTTTAGACCTCAACAATAAATAAACAAACCATTATTAGATATTTAACTATAATAACCTTTTTTTATGGAAACCCTGAGATAATAATAGAAATGAGTATGCAACAAAATGCAAGTGAGCACACGTGAAATAAAAAAATACAACATACAATAAAAAATATTAAAATGAATATAAAAAATAAGAGCACAGTTGGATGTAATTTCAGCACAGCTAACCACAGTTAATGATTTTTTTTCTTTTTGTATCTGCAATTTGAAATTATAGAAGCAAAATACAGTAAAGTTACCGCCTTGTCTCAGTTTGCTTTCGGATCTATAGCAAGTATTTGAAAACTATTTGTTGAAACCACAATAAGAGGAGTGGGTCTATACTCCACTGGAT
>OOFC01049575.1:2894-13674 GCA_900323345.1 Pseudochromis fuscus
CACACCTATGGTCAATTTAGTTTGATCAATTCACCTAACGAGCATGTCTTTGGACTGTGGGAGGAAGCCGGAGTACCCAGAGAAATCCCACCATGCACAGGGAGGACATGCAAACTCCACACAGAAAGGCCCGAGCCGAGATTCGAACCACGAACCTTCTTGCTGTGAGGCACAAGTGCTAACCACTGCACTGCCGTGCCGCCCATAGCAACAATTTGACTTAAATAAAATTTCTATACAATCAGGAAAGGCTCTCTGATAAAAATGTGTTTTACGCAATGACTTAAGAGAGAGCCAATGGGAGCGGACATCAGGTCGGACATCGGCCAACCTGATGTCCTCAGGCAGGTTGTTCACAGGACTAGACGTACAGACTGAAAACGCTTTGTCCCCCTGTTTTCAGCAGGGTCTCTGGGACAGTTAAAAGACCTCTGCCCGAGGATCTTAAGCTGCGAGGTGGAGAGTTTGGTATTAAAACCTCGGCAATGTAAGAAGGACAGAGGCCATTGAGTGCATTAAAAGTGATTAAAAGAATGTTAAAATCAATCCTAAAACGTACAGGAAGCCAGTGCAAACCAGCTAAAACAGGCGTGATGTGTTCACGTTTCTTGTTCCTGGTTTAAAACCTGGCAGCAGAGATCTGTAGTGTCTGCAGTCTGCTGGGATTTCTGATTTAGACACGTAAAAAGGCTGACAGTGATCCAGCCATGAGGAAATAAACACGTGTAAAATTGTCTTTGTGTCATTAAAAGATAAAAAACATTGAATCTTTCTAAGATGATAAACACATGACTGTACAGGTTTTGTGGTGTGTTGTTTGAATTAGACTTCAGTTCCCAAACAACATGTAAACATAGAGAAGCACTGTGGACTGGAGGCATAAGAAAACCTTTAGTGGTTTTAAAGTGGAGGAAGTGCTGCTGGAAGTGAACAACAAACCAGCTTCATGTGGCTGTTTGTCAGCTTTGTTCTTACCTATAAACTAATTCAAGATAAAACATGGACGAATGCCAGAATCATCTCAAGATGTGTGTCAGTGGGATGTAAGAAGAGATCTGTGCTAACGAGAGGCTGGTGAATGACGCTCAACGAACACAAAACCCTCTTCCACGGCGATGAAGTGCTGCATCACATGACCTTTGCCCTCCACAGTCACCTGACCTAATCCCAGATGAGACGGGTTGGGATGAGTCACAGCTGCAGCGTGAAGAGAAAGCACCAACAAGTGCTCAGCATATGTGGAGCTCCTTTGAAGAGCGAAGCCCCAGGTGACGAGCGAGAGACGAGCGAATGAAGTGTGAGCGAAGATGTTATCAAAGCAAAACCACTTTGAAGAATCTAAACTTTTTTGCTATTTTTACACTTTTTGTTTTCTCGCTACATAAATCCAAATGTGCCGTTTCATAGTTTGATGTCTTTTATGTCGTCCTTTTGCCTGGTGTACACATAAATACTGTCTGACAGCTTTAACAACCCTACAGCTGCTCGCTAAAGGGAAACCTGAGGAGAAAACTTCACTGCAAAAAAAGAAAAGAATAATTATTTGTTCAAAAGTCATGTCCTGCATATACTCTTGGGGACAATAAAGTAAATGGAGGATAAAATTAAAAATTAGCATTCCTCTGAACCTCTCAATCTGAATGAACAGACAAGTTCCTGTGGCTCCGAGGGAACCACCCTCAGGTCAAGAAAATGAGGTTTCGAGGTCGAAATCACATCATTTCTCTTCATTAACCGAAATGATGCAGAGCACAAACTTGATGAAAAATATTCTGGAAGTAGCTTCCCGTGCACTGCCACCAGAATATCAACAGCCCGTAGTGGAGGGGAAAAAAAAACCTATTTCAATTTTGACTTGAGACCACATTTCCTATTTCCCACGTAAGTTATTAAAGTGGCACCAGGAGGAGGTGTCTGAAGGTCAAGATGAAAACCCCGGAGAGAGAGATTGAGAGTGCAGACGGCGCGAGGGTAGAGATGACAGAAAAGAGAGGCTAAAGGAATAATGACAGAGCCTGAGACAGCGAGGAAGAGAAAGGACATGAGAGAGAGAGCGAAGAAGATGAAGAAAGAAAAACAGGAAGAACCTGAATCCAGCAGAGAGGCTGAGGCTCCTTTGCTCACTCCTCCACCACTCATCCATGTCCACTTCGCTTTTAATAGATTTCTAGCATGGCCTCCTGCTCCTCCTCCAGCAGGCGTGGAGCAGCTCAGTAGATTAAAATGATAACCAACAGTAATGAGGTCCTACAGGACTGCGGTTGCATGACTAATCGAAGGGCAAAACGTACAGGAAGGTTCAGGAGCGAGGCTTGAAAGGCCGACATTACGGTGGGTAATATATAGATTAGTCGGGGAGGAGGTTGGATCATGATGACGCAGCATTACGAGCTGGTGAGAAAAGATTAGGGCGTGTCATATATTTCATCTAAAGTGCCATTTCAAACAGGCTTTCTGCAGCAGTGTGTTCCTAACAGTGACACACGCTGCACAGCCGATTCATTATTAAATCGGTGAATGTGATTTCAGATCTCCGGCTGCTTTCATCCCCCTCTGTGGATATGTCAAGCTATTTGGTTTGTTAATTAACATTAGCCTTGAAGCATTATGGGAGCTCAGCTTTTAGTACATTACACAGATATGTTCAGACTCGAGCACCGTGCTGTGTTTTAAAGCCGTAATACCGACAATAATAATGCTGCTCCACATCACATGATGATGCAACAACAGGAAGCTCTTTAGAGGGATCGGGTTTCTTTAAGCTCATTGTTTCGGTTTCACAGCTGCAGCTTTACTGTCAGCTGGAAACACTCTGTTTACACACTAAGTTAGGAAATAGCTGGTGAATACTGTGGATCGTCGGCAGCTACAGAGCCAGACATTTCAGACATACCAGCACAGAGCTAACAGGAGAGCGGATATTGGACTAATATTAAAAGAATGATCAGAAACACGGCTTCATAAACGACTTATTTCCTCAAGTAAAAAAAAAATACTGGTATTCAATTAAAAGCCGGGTCTTTAATAATACACAGGACAGTGTGAACAAACTGAAGCCAGATCCCAGTTGTAGCTGGGTGCTGGATACTGGGATGGAGCCCAGGACTGACTGGAGGTTGTGGCTGCTCCAAACTAATCAACAACTGTGTGACTGGAGATGTTTTCTTCTGCGTTTGAATAATAAATTAAAATTTGTGGCATTTTACTGATTTCCTCAAACCTAAAACTAAAGCATGAAGACAGCTTCACGTCAAGATACTCTATGGCTGCAAGTAACAATTACTTCTGTCATTAACTACCGCATTTCCTCTAATAAAAACAGGTAGTTAATTAAAAGCTGTCTCTCTAATGATGATTATGGTTGTACCGAGCGCCTCAGGTCCCAAAAGGTGATATTTATTTAAGGTGATATGATATTTATTTATCTTGTGTGTACAGGTCATGAGTCATGAGTTCATAGAAAATTATCTTGTACACACAAGATAATGACTTGTTCCCACAAGATAATTAATAAAAAAATAGCATTTTTTGGACTTAAAGGGGCACCGTAGGATTGTGATGTGTATAAACAAATAAAAGCTGGACCCCAAACACAGGCCAGGAATAAAAAGGGATACAAAAATTGGTGTGCCTGCAAATATTTCACAATAAAAGCCTGGTTAAGAAGTGAGGGTCTTTTGTCCACTGAAGAGCCAAGTGGTTGACCTTTATTTTGAAAGAGTCACAGTTAAACTTAATGTTTCAGTCCACTCCTGATCCTGCATGAAGCATCAAAACAAGACTCAATACTAGATTATTACTTTTTTTTTTTTTTTTTTTTACTAGATTATTACTGATTAAACTTATCAGAGGAAATTAGAAATAAAGTCCAACTTCTAATACAAACTGGCCTCAAATAGAGGCTGGTAACATTTTATAGTTGAAGTTAATTTATTTGAGCATTTATGATGCTGCTCCATTTCTGCAGGACATCTATAGAAAATTCCCAAAAGACATAAAATACATCCACAAAATAACGGAGACCTTATCCATAATGATGGTAGAGTTCTGTTGTATTACCAGGTGTCTGTGTTATTATGTGAAATATTCAGAGTGGACCTGCTATCGGCTCTCAGTGCATTGTAATTAGATTGTATTGCTGCTCATTGATTGGTGGCTGCTGTCAGTGTTGGTGGTCTCTCTCATGTTGGATCTGGTCTAATTATTCAGGTCGGGTCTGACTGTGCTCAGATAACCTTTGGATACGATGAATTTTTTTAAACATGGATTTTTTTACATTGGATCTGGATAGATTTTCCACAAGTCTGTTTAAATCCACTTGAGGATTCCTTACTTGAATACTACTTCCATTAATTATTCTACGTCTTGCTACGTTCTTGTAATTCATAATGAGCTGGTACTAATTTGAGAATAGTGGGATTTAAATGCAGGATCTCTGATGAACCTGCAACAAACGGAGGGAACTCTGTAAGAAAATGTTGTACTATTACATTTCCACAATCAGCAGCTGAGGCCTGTCAACACGGCTCACATCTGCAGAGTAGCAATAAAAATTAAAGTTGTGAAGTCACCATTAATTTATAACTGACGTCTCCTCACACTGTGCCACCACCCCTGTGTTTTGTTGTGTTTCAAAGGTGGCAATTACATAAAAGAGAAATCCTTTTTATTGTCACTCCTCCAACCAACATGGTGTACTTCATTGGCATCTACGCTGCGAGTGTTCGGTGACAAGCTGCTATTAAAAAGGCTTCAGCTTGAAGGCAGCGTGCCTCCTGGCAGGTTTAGCCATGTAGTGGATTCACAGAAATTACAGTTGTAAACATACAAACCTTGTGTTCTCTGGGCTGAAGTGATGTGCTGAACAAAACAATGTGGGTTGTGGATACAGACTGAGTTGGGTTTTGGATGATGGAATAGGCATCTGTAATAAAACCACCACAGTTTCCCACCTTGTGCACCTGGACTGTGTGGACTGGAAGAAGCTAATGTGACATCACCTGCTGGTCTGTAGACTCACATTTTAAATCCAGGAGTTGGTTGTGTGGAGCCAGAAGTGACCATAGTTGGATATGAAGGGAGGAGTGAGGAGGCGGGTTTAACCCTAGAACCCGAGGATGCTACTCAGTGTGGATGAGACTTGGGCTGAATCTCAACGTCCTCCCTAAACCCTGAGGCCTGAGCCCTCATTGACTCAAGTGACTTCACCTGGAAAGTGATTGAGTGTGTGAGGCTGCAAGGGGTTGAAGTGCTATAGATAGGAATGGGACAGCCCTTTGTTTGTTAGGACAACATTTCAGTAAGAAGAGGACATTTACAACAACAATACAGGGCGGACTATATTAGTGTCACACACACTTATTTAAGACTGGGTTTAGTCTATGTTACATTGTCAATTAATTATAAACTCACATGTCCAATATAAAAGTTGAATATTCACTCAAAACCTTGAGCTGAAGCATTTGTGTCCAGTAAAAATATGTTCATGTTTGGCCCTCAGTCTAATAAACTCAAGGGTTTGCTGTTCAGTTTCTGTTTATTCAAAAAAAAAAAAATTAATCAATCAATCCATGCTTTTAACAGTGGCAGAACTTCAATGACCTCCCTACAGGTCACTGGAGGAAGCCAGTGCAGCACTGCTGAAACTGGAGAAATATTCAACCTCTTTCTCATTTCTGTTTAAAGTTGAGTAGTTTTCTAAATGACCACACTACATTTTAATCAATGATCTTCTCCCATAAAATGCATTGATCAGCTTGACAACAGATAAATACACATATACATTTCCTATATGTCCATTTCCTTCATTGGCAGAGGCTGTTTTGTAGATAATATACCTATACGAGAATTTCTTCTTTTTTGTGGCATCAATCGAAACGTCCGTGTTTTTTGTTTCCTAATTCGTGTCTGGTTGCCCCTGGAAATTCCTCCCAAACGTCACAAAGCACTATGGGTAATTCCCTCACGCTAAGTCTGCAAAGATGCTCACTCACGGAAAGGGCGCATGGAGGCTCAAAAAGTCAGCGAGAGATCCCTCACGCACTTTGTGATTTGACACTGGGACAGCCCTAAGCCCTCACGGACTTTGCGGGAGCGCACCTCAAAGTCAGTGAGTGTGTGAGTGTGGACACTGGGATTGGGCCTTGAATTCAGGGCTACTCTTTCTGGAGACCACACCTGTTGATCAAACTAACCCCGCCCCTTAAAGACATCAGATTTTTTTTTTTTAGGATTTGTGAGTTTAAGTCAATCAGAACCAGAGTTTTTTTAGAGGCAGCATCTTGTGATCATCAGGAGTATTTGCACTTTTTCTGCAGTGGCCTCATTTTTGAAACCTGGTTCATTTCTACATACAGTCTATGCACCTGCACCCTCTCCATCCAGCTGGGCACAGATTGATGGCTTGGCCTTTGTAGAGCGGTCCTACCTTCTTGACGTAGCCCTGGATGAGCTCTGGGGTGGGCACCTGCTCGGCAGACAGACACTCCTCAAGCTGTAGTTTGTACGCTGGGCAGACCGGCTGGCTCCTTTCCACCCTGCAGGCACCGCAGTGGGGGAGAGAGAGGACAATGAGTTTCAGCCTTTCAGTCAACCAGCATGCTGGACAAAATGCTCACAATACATAAGAGCACCCAGGCGTTCACACGGCTGCAGACGCGCCGTTACACCCAGCCTGAAATTGCAAAATTACACTCGTAATACATCCTCAAACAGGGTGCTATCGACAGGCTCAGGCGAGTGGGAAAAAAAAAAACTATCAGCAAATTTCACTGCAGCAAGAAGCTTTGTTAATGTTACTGTTGTCGAGACAAATACAATAACACTTAAGTGAGACAAAGATCCACATGGATGAAAGAAAACACACAGAAAGCAGGAAATTCAATGCAAATCTCATCTCTCACCCCCCCATCCCCTCATCGCCTCCCCCAGTCCTCCCAGTTGAGGCCATATCAGTATTTTGAGCGGGGAAAATCTATTTATATGGTGTTGTATTTCCCTTTTCTGTCCTCTGGAGGAAATCCCAGAGCTAGCCCCGAGGAGACGAATGCCCCAGCTTCTATCTCCCTGCTTCTCATCCTGTTGACAAGGCGAAGAAGCCACACACACACACACACACACACACACACACACACACACATACCCTTTTCCTCAGTGTGCAGCACAGTGTGTGTGTGTGTGTGTGTGTGTGTGTGTGTGTGTGTGTGTGTGTGTGTGTGTGTGTGTGAGAGAGAGAGCTCTGCGTGAGCTCTGGCTTTACACGGACACCTGATGTGCGGTGGGAGTAAAGGATGCATGCGTGCAAGCTGGTGTGTATTAAAGGCCGCCCTCGCCGCTTCAGAGTTCACGCAAAGTCTCCTCCTGAGTGCACATACATGTTCCTGCTTTTTGGTGTGTGTCGGTGCATGTGTTAGTAATACTGTAACGCAGGGATTTTTCTCTGACAGGATACTGATTTGAACATATCAATGATGAGCTAATATTGGGAAATAAGAAACAAAACAACAATTGAAATGAGTGATTCTGGAGCTTTCTTCCACCAGGAACAGTTTTCTGATAAAACTTCTTTTTCTTCCTCCAATAAAAAGTCAAGCAAAATCTGGGTCTCCAAGAGTCACTGGAGTTGTGGTCAGTATGAACAAAGATTGGCACATAAGGCAAGAAAAGTGTGGATAAACTAAACACAAATGTTTTTTTTAAACTATTTAATAAATGAAGAGTTTCTGCCCACCCACTTGCTTTTAAAGGCTTTTATTGTGAAATGAGAGTTTTAATAACAACATAATGCCTTAACTGTAACGTTTTGATCCAAAGCCTCAAAACAAGTCACTGTACTGAAGTATGACCTCTGAATCTTACCAAACAAAGTCAATTAGTAATAAAATCCTGCCTCAGACAGATGCCTGTTACCAGTTAAGGTAAACAAAGGCCTCACACACTATTGGAGGAAGTTCAGCGAGTGTTTCAGTGTGATCATTTAGAGGTGCTGGTTGGTGGATTATTTAAACTTACAGCTGCTTTCCCCCTAAGCTAACCACCTCAAGGCTCTGAGAAAATAAACATATTTATCAAAATGTCAAATTGTTCCTTGAAATAAAGTTGTATTTAAAAAACACTGTCAAATACTAACCTGTTTATCTTTGTTGTAACATAAAGCACAAACTATTTCCAGCTATTTAGTATCTTCTGTCTGTTACGTTAGCCAACTCGTGACAGAAATTGAAGCAGGAGGAAATATCTTTGAAAACATTTGAAAAACACTGAATCCTACACCTCCCTCCTGTAAACACGTTGTCTGGTACAACCTCTCAGTAGTAAATTGGCCTTTAGAGTCCACACTGCCAGAGTATTTATGCGCCTCTTTATTCACAGGAAACCCCAGAGCATCAGCTTATTATATTAAACTTTTCTTTTATTTCTTTGATTTTGTTTTTCTTTTCTCCCTTCTCAAAAAATATCTACATTTGATAATTCACATGAAATCTGACCTGTCTCAATGAATGCTGCAGAGTGACAACACTATTGCACCAGAATCCTACACATTGCTTTATCACTTACACCCTAAACTTTTATGTTGGACTTCACAGCACAGCTGAATCATGTCTCTCCGTCTATAAAATCAACTGGTCACCACACTTCTACTTTACTGTCAGGGTGTGTTTTTAACCTCCTGGTGCATAGTAGTCACTGCAAGGGACAGCTGTTTATCAGGGTTAGGATGCTCTCTGCTGCCCCCTGCATTGAGCTTAATTCAGTGATTAGTTGTTGTAACCATAGACATAGTACACTAGATGCCTCACCAACTGGATGGAACATACGTCAGTGGGTCCGCCATCTTGCGAGGGTCATTTGTCGAGACTTCAGCAACGATGCTGCATCAGTGCTCTGTGTGGGGTTGTACAAACCGGCAAAATAACGACAACCGACTGCGTTGAGTTACCTTCCACAGGTAGAAAAAAATGTTTTTTGTTGTTGTTTTTGTGTTTAATAATTTTGTTATGTTTTATTTTTTTTATTTTAATAAACTAAAAATGAATGCAATGATTCTTCACAGTCACGTAAATGTATATTTTCATTGTTTTTTTTCAGAAAACACATCGCTGTCACATTGACTTGTAAAGGTTGACAGGGCAGACTTGACCCTCACAATATGGCGGTCGCTCTGACGTATCGAAGTGATGGGCGGACACAGGCTCCGCGGTATCTAGTGTATATGTCTATGGTTGTAACCACTCATAAACTTCCTCTGAATCAGAAAAGACTGACAGGAAGTCACACTTGTCAACCATTATATACACAATAATCTTTTAGTTTTGAAAACTTGATTTCAAATAACTAGTAAATTTCAATTAATGCATGAAATCCACAGTGAACTTGTTTGTAACTCCCTGAAAAAAAATCACATAAAAAAAGTAAATATTTGTGGCTTCTTGCCCTAAGAATCACAAAAGAAAAAAAAAATCTTGACTCAGGTTTTCATAATTCATGCATGCAAGTGTTAAGCTTGAGAGGACAGCACTAAATACAAGTGACCACTAGCATGCTTTGAGATCCAATCACTCAAACCACATGTGGAGGTGCTCTGGGACACATGTGACCACATGTTTGTTGTAATGTAAATGCTGACGTGTCCTCAATAAGGACGTACCAGAAATCCATCATCAGTGCAGGACAGAAAGCTTCATCTTGTCCTGCCCTCATTTGCAAAACAACGTTATCCTCCCACCTGAAACACTGTGAACAGTCTGTACATGTAGATCTTGAATCGTTTCACCTCCTCCTCTCTTTTAGCCAACTGTGCTAACTGTTTACAACAGCTGGAGCTCATCTGGTGAGTTACTTTGCCACTGCACTAAAACTGCGCAGGGGCATCCAAACGCACATGTGAACAAAGATGTGTCTCAGCTGTCCACTTGTGATCCGGTCACCTGAGACACATCCTAAAGTCTAAACACGCCCTCGGTGACACCCCTCGCTCTGCGTATACTGCTGTTGTAGCAAACCGCCGAGCGACTCGTTAAACACACACTTCACACGCTCCGTGAAACATTCATTACAATGAACAGAGAGTCAGCTCTGTCTTTTTTTTTTTTTTTTATTTGCAGCGTCATAACATTCAGAGGCACGACGGCAGCAGCCTGGTGGCACTGTCAGAAAAGGTGCATGTATCCCCTGTTGGTTGCGACATAAATCACAGCCAATCAGCTCGGTCGGTGGCGCTCCAGGCAAAACTTCAGGAAACACAACAGAGAGAGAGACAGACTGAAGTGGAAACATTTGTTTTCTTTACTTTCTTTAATTCTAATATTTAATCCCACCTTGCATCGCATGTTTTGGCAACACTCTAGTGAGAGGTCTGCAGGTGTCACTATCTGCTGCAAGTTAAGAGGCAGCTCTGAAAGGTGAAAATGAAAAGCTCTTTTTTCTTTTTATAATCATATAAAACTACTGTGAAGTGAAATTAAAACTCCATCATTCATCATTCACGATCTCCCAATAAAAGTGATTCAGACCTTCTGGGACTTTTAAAAACCAGAACTGGCACTTAAGCACTATAATTTGATTTCATTTTGCGCTATCAAATATATCTTGCACAGAGAAGGTGTCACTTCTTTTCAAATGGTGAATAAGTCATTTTGCAATAAAACCCTCTGAATGGATGGGGAGTTTTTGCAGAGCATCAGAGATGGAGGAGGAGGAGGAGGAGGAGGGAGGAGGAGGAGGGAGGAGGAGGTGGTGGGCGAGAACAACACAATTCAAACGGAGCACTCAGTCCTGGAGG
>OOFC01049575.1:13715-28398 GCA_900323345.1 Pseudochromis fuscus
GTCCTGGAGGGAGGCCTCGGGTTAAAAATAGCAGCTGCATCATCTGCAGTCCATCTTCTCTGTGTGAAACGGTGACTTTTCATGCAGCGTGCGGCTCCGGCTGTCAACCTCCGAGGCCTCGTGTGGTTAGACGGGTGTCAAATGCCTGCCTGCCTGCCTGCCCACCTACCTGGAGCTCCCTCCTGGGCGAGTACACCTGCTCTGCTCTGCTCTCCTCTCGTCTCTCGCCACAGACGGGTCACATGCTTTGTTTCTCGGTAGAACATCTTGCGTCGGACTAATCGCTCCCGCCGGAGCTGAACGTTCACATGGAAACTAATTGCGTATTACCTGTTAATGGCTTGCTTTGGGATTTGTTTTAGCGGTGCAGTGGCAACATCATTTGTAAATGTGCGGTTTCCAATTACACTGTGTTCTCTGAAGTATGAAAAGTGATTGTGTTGATATATTATTGTTTTTCAGTGGACATCCAAAAAAAAATAAAAGTCTACAGCCAGTGTGATCTGGGTTTGTTTAATATTCGGATCTTCTCAGAGCAAACAGACATGCCGGAGATCTTCTGTGCAGCTCACTCTGATTGGCCGAAGAAAAAGCAGCCACCTTTTTTCTTTCTTCCTATTGATCGTCACTTTCTGGCAATAACAGCTCATTCTCAAATATTGACCTGTTAGACCCTCACAATAAACAAGACCAGAGCAACAACAGAGTCATTTGAATGTGTTCTGCAGGGACCTTGATTATCTATAGTCATTTTTGAAGCACTTCATCAACCACAGAGCAAAAATGTCACCAGGTCCTGAACAAAATATCATGTCAGTCAGTTTAATAATTATGAAGATGTTTCAGGCTGAAAAAAGCCATCCACAGAGCTGCACTGCCAGTAGCTGTAAATGTTTTAAAGTACAATTAATACAGCTTTGAAAAGGTATTTCTGAAATCCTGGGTTGTAATAAGAAATGTCAAAAAACACCTCCACCGAGGAGGTTAGGGTTTCATCTTCATTTGGAGAACAGAAACAGATTTTTGGGGGAGAGATAGGGTATTACCCAACAAACAGTTGAATATATTTTGGTGAAGAAGAGATGATTAGATCCTGTCTGAAAAAAATCCATAAATCCCAGGAAATCTCTATGTCTCATAATGAGTGAATGTTTTCCACAACTTTGTACATCTCACACATGATAAGGTCAACAATCTGAGACAATCTGGTGGAGAACAGACATGAAAAATACCTTGGCAGACATTTGTGCTCTCTGTGCTTCTTTCTAGTTTGTTTATTTTTCAGAAACATTGTGGAAAAACTGATGATTTTTAATTCTTTGTGAGTTTGGTTGTTACCCAGGGAACAAATGGACAAGATCTGGGTCAAAATCAGAGGATGGCATCCTGTCTGGAAAACATCTAGAAATGCTTCTTTCTAGTTTGTTTCTCTATCTGAGTGTTTTATAGTTTGTTTGCAACATTATGCAAAAAAAATTACAGACCATATTCTCAGCTTTCTTTTTTAGAGAGTATCACCCAAGGAATACATAACTACACTTTGGGCAAGATCCTCTAAAGATATCTCCTTATGCCTCATATCAAGGTACTGATTTAACGAGACAGTTTTGTTATTTCACCACCAGGGGCAGCAGTGTTCAGTCTACAACAGGGGTCCCCAACCTTTTTGGCACCACGGATTGGTTTAATGTGAGCATTATTTTCATGGACCGGCCTTCAAGGTGTGGCAGACAAATACAGCAAAAATAAAATAACACGACGGGCATAAAAATTAAACCTCTAACACCGAGCGTATCACTGGCGATACAGAGTGACTAGCATAAACCAACTTGCTGTGATTTCTCGGCTAGTGACGTGATTCCAGCTGATTCTGAAAGTCGACAAGTGGAGCGTTTCGTACATATTACATACATTACGGTAGTGAATGGATGCTCCGCTTGTCGGTTTTCAGAATCAGCTGGAATCATGTTGCTAGCATAAATGGCCAAGATAAGGTGATTTGATTGACACATCACTTTCTGTCAGCAGCTAAATGTTCAGGGTAAAAGGGTTAAGTTGCCTTTTCCCCTTTGCAAAGAAGCTCTCCATAGACGTTTGTTTTTTACTGATTTTCGCTAGTTTGTGGGCTTATTTTTTGGGTAACATATCTGATACGACAAATCATGTGACCCAGACAAGTGTACTGACATGTCAAGAGGCACAGGCAACAGTTAAGTTGGATACAGTCATTTTCCTAAATAGTCAATACAACGGAAATGATATCAATTATTTAGTCTTTCTGTGCGACAAATGCCTCACAGACTAGTACCGGTACTGCTTTTAACTTTTACATGGACTTACCTCCAAACACTTCTCAACAACCCTTTCCTCTTTCTTTGTGAACTACTACTAAAATCATGAGGAACAATTTCTTGTGTATAGGAGCATTTCTCACAGGAAGGCTGGAGTTGAAATAACATGTCAAATTCAGACAATTACTGTCTAAAGCAGTCACTGCCAGAGAGTTACAGAGTTACCAAGTATGCATTCAGGAAGATGCTTCAAATTACTACATTAATGTTGCCTGTTGCAAGAAATGTCTCCAGAAGAGTTAAATTGCACTTTCTGTTTACAATAAAAGCTTTTCTCTCATGCCGAAGAAAAAAAAGTCAAGGATGGATAAAAACCCTTTTTCACTGCGTGCTCAGGGAATGAGTCAAAATGTGAATTTTTCTCCTGGCCTTTTTTTTGCATCAGAAAACAAGTTTCTCTCACCCACCGCTCATCTATTGCTATGACGACACAGTCAGGGAGCATCTGAACCCGTGTTTAGCACTGTGCCACCGCGGTGCTTTAATAATACAGCACACCTCTTCTAATGTCACATTTTCACACATTGGTGAATAATAATTTCACCAGAGCGAATCCCAGTTTAATGGGTTTTAAGGCTGTAACTCTTTATCTTTCCTGCTTCTCCATCTCTCAGTCTCTTTCAGGCCTCTCCATCCACCCATCTCCTCCCTCTCAAACCCATCCCTCTGCTTCATCCCTCACTTTCTCCTCCCGAGCTCCTTGCAATTACCCAATAATGATGAATATATCCCATCAGACATTGCCTGCTGAACTGTAACCCTTTTCCATCGCGGCCAAATTGAACACGAGGAAATTTGACAGTTGACATTTTAAATTTTCAAACGGTCCAATCCATTCTGTCTGCATTGCAGGTTTTTTTTTTTCCTCTTCTTCTTTCCTGCAGCAGGTCGGTGACAAATTACCATCCAGGGTTTCGAAAGTTATCCCCCACTTAACCATTTGTGTCAGTCAGGTGGCGTTGTCGTAACATTTGCTGTATCTAAACCAGCTCCTCGCGGTTCATGACTGTGCACAAACTCCTGTAGCATCCATGTAAAGTGCTTTGTTGACTGAGCCTTTCACGCCGAGGCTAATGCTGTAGAGACTTTAGCGGGATTGTGTCTGCAGATGTACTGTGCATGTTAAATATAAATACAGCTGCCGTGCACCAGTCAGCTCCTCTACTTTGACTTCATTTTCTGTATAGTCACAAAAAAAGCTGTTCATTTTTGGAGCGATGGATGAATGGCTGCTCGCTGTCATGCTTTCACTCCTATTCACTGTAACCCCCCTCCCCGTCTTCTTCATCTTTCTTTTGATTTCTGGTTCTGACAGCGAAAAGGGAACAGGAGAGGAGATGCTCCCTCTCTCTCTCTCTCTGTCTGTTATTTTTTTTCTCCTCCTCCCTCATCCGTTGGTGGTGGAGATCTGGATTCCCCTGGGCTGGTGCTGATGTGAGCAGCTGTCTCCACGGTGACAGACGCTGGAGATAAAGCCCGGGCCCTGCATTCGACCGGGGCCATCAAAGGACGGTAGACTCCTCTGTGCCCTTTTTACTCCATCTTTGTCTCTCCTCTTTTTCGCATTCAGACTCCTTCTGTCTTCTCCTCTCTATCCAGCTGTGATTTTCTTTTATTCCTCTTTCTTCCTCCCCCCTCCCTCACGGTGTCTTTTTCACTCGAGCAAGGCAAGCATGTGTTTAAAAAAACAACACAAAAAAAAAAAACAAAGAAGACGAGATCCAGTCCATTCAGCTGTTGCCTTTTCACTCACAATCAATATTTTTGCTGTCCGGTCTGGCAGAGCCGAGGGGTGCGGGGACTGTTTGTACGAATGTCTGCGCCTGTCGAAAGTGAACCCAAAGTGGTCTACACTACAGCATGGGAGGTGATTACTAATGGACACAATCTGCAAGAAGGGAGGGCAGATAAGGTGCGCTGCATTTCAACTAATATGACCTTCTAAAAATGTGGCCGGCTGCCTCGTTTTCACCTCACAATGGGGGCGTTTCAGTTATCTGTTTCCACGCACATTTATAATGGAGTTGTCAAGTCGGGAGTTATTTTCGAAAAATGGAAAAAGTCACCTTCAGCTCGGACAATGGTGAGTGGCAGTTCAATGGCTTGGATAGGCATACAACTCCTGTATCTGGTCGACTCATCAGTATATAAAAAAAAAAAACGAACAATTGAGTTTTTATGTCGTGTTCATTTATAAAAAGCCAAAGATTCAAGCCTGATGTAAAACCCTAACGAGAGAATTTAACTTTAACTCCTGAAGAGGGTCAAACACTCAATCAAAGAGCTGAAAATTCAGTTGCGTAAACCACTAATGGTGAGCCGCAGCTATAAATTACACTTTGTAAAAACCTCATAAAACATTTAGCAGTTTAAAATCATTTCACTTTTGGATTCTGGGTCAACTTTGGATTAAATAAGCAACTAGCACGCTGTTCTTAATTCTAGTGATAAAGTGCCAGAGCCTACAGTGTAGTCGCATTAAAATGAAAAATAGAGGAAGTCTAGGCAACGGCCAGTGCCGCATGTCAACCTATAAAAACATCACAGGGTCCACATGAATCAGAGGAGACAAATTATTAATGCAATCTTAAGTTGAAAGCTGCAGTGAAACGCTGTGATGTATCAGAGTTACTTGTGCTTGATTAATTATGTAATCCAACCACGTCTTCCTGAAGACTTTCACATGAAGGAGGCTGACGGGAAAAACCACAATGATTCACTGTTTTTCTGCTGAAGTTTCAGAAATCTAGAAAGACTTTGCATATTTTTTTAACAACAGACAGTTTTCGTGAAATGCTAACGGTAAATAGCCATATGACAGGTGATATAACCTCTTACCACCAGTAGGGTGTGCTGAGGAACCACTGCTTTGATCAGGTACATACTGTTAATGCCCCAAGGCTCCACCAATCAGTGATTTCAAGTTTGATATGGATTAATTTTAGTAGGATTTTAAATAATAATTTTAAAAAATCTTCCATTTCTGCAGGTATACCAAACTAAAACTCAACTATTGCATTAATAAGCTGATGGGTGAGAGTCTTGCCAGAGATTTAATGATGCGTGTGGAAAATAAACTGTATTTTAGGGCTGCAGCTATCGATTATTGTAGTAATCGAGTATTCTATCAAAATTTCTATCGACTAATCGTATAAGAAATGCTTATTAAGACATACCAGCAGAATCCCTGATGATCGTATGTTTCTCGTTAATGTGGTATTTTAAGCTGGAAGTGCATCGACGAAAAGAAAACTCCTTCCTGCAGAGTGTGTATAATACTTTGTCAGTCGACTGTTCAGTGAGGGCTAACGTGCTGTTTCACGTTTTAACCCCCAAAAAAAGGCAAAAACCAAAAACATGCTCTCTGGCGTCTCCCGTATTTATCAGGTGGTTCTACTGCCCAATTGCGTATGCGCGACGGCAACTCTACTTGGACAAACTCCCACTTCTTCTTCTTCTGTTTGTTTTACAGTTTTGTTGCTCATTACCGCCACCTAGCTAATTCTCTGGAAAAACCATAGCGAAAAACTGGGTCTTACAAAGGAAGCCAATGCACAAGTGCAAAAAAAGTGCAATACCACTGATGGTTGGTAGATGCTTCCTCCAAAACTCTCTGGCTTCAATTGACTTCAATTCAAAAATTCTCATTTTCAATCCTGAAATGTTCAGTCAATCATTTTTTTCCCAGAAGTCATTCTGATGTTATTAGATAAAATCAACTCTTCTCCTCAGAGATCAGGTTCATCTGAAAATCATTCATCATCAAGGAGATGTTAGACTGAGAGAAGGGGAAGATGTAGAGGCGTGGTTAGTTTGATTGACAGCTCTGGTCTCCAAATATTATGGGTTTTGGAGGCTTGTGCACATTGAGCAGTGTTCTTGGTTTTTCAAGGGTCAGATCCAACTCCCCACTTTCCCCTCATATCCAAATATGGTCACATCAACAATGGTGACGTTCAAATAACAGTCCACTGGTGACGTTGTGTTTTAGGGAAAAAAAACTGATACACTACCAACAATCACAGAGTAGGATGGCCGTGTTTTCCCCTGTGGTCACCTGTGGTATCGCAACTACCATTTCCTCTGTGTCCAAAAAAAATTAATAAATAAAAATTAACCTAAATCGCTTTTAAATACAACACATCTGTGAATCACAGGGCGGCACGGTGGTACAGTGGTTATCACTTGCGCCTCAAAACAAGAAGGTTCTGGGTTCACATCTCAGCTCGGGCCTTTCTGTGTGAAGTTGGCGTGGGTTTTCTCCGGGTACTCCGGCTTCCTCCCACAGTCCAAAGACATGCTTGTTAGGTGAATTGATTACTCTAAAATTGACCATAGGTGAGAGTGGGAGAGTGAATGGTTGTTTGTCTATGTGTTAGCCCTGTGATAGGATGGCAACCTGCACCCCGCCTCCTGCCCGATGACAGCTGGGATAAGCTCCAGCAGACCCCTGTGACCCAGGTGTGGAGAAGCAGGTCTAGAAGATGACTGACTGACTGACATCTGTAAATCACCTCTGACTAAAAAAAAGATGGTTTTTATTTTATTTTGAGGTTTTATTCTTCCAAAGTCATAAAGTCTCTGGGCCAAGCAGAAGAAACCATTACTGCAAGAAACTTTTTTGGTTTGAGGTGAGCCAGTTTCATTAGATAGATAGCGCCCAGTATCATCATCTTCTGAATACATCCATGGCTCCAGCAGCCTTGGTGGCCACACTGTGGTACCCCAACATTGTTCTGGTATAGCAGTTGGCTAGTAAGCTAGAAAACTTTGTCTGTATGCGTCACTGAGCACCTGGAGTGAATGATGCATCATCTTGTAATACAGTATCCAACTCTCATTACATGAGCCAGACAGCAGTTATAAGAATTAAATAAGTATGGCTAAACAATTTTTACTCCATGAGTTTATCACTATATACATCCCCCTTCTGCCCTGATAACTGACAGAGGACAGACTCCTGTATGAACCAGCTGCCATGTTAAACAGGAGAAAGTCTGAGTTGATAGTTCAGTAGCAGAGTTCAGGTCAAAACTTTATTTTCTTTATAATCAAAGATGTAACGAATAAAAAAAAACTGAATACGCTGGTTTGTTTGACAAGGCTCTAATAAATCTCTTAGTCTTTCTCTCGCTCCTCTTTTAATATTTCATTTTCTCCATGACCTTCATCTTGAAATTAATAAACCTGATGAGCAAACCTGCCTCAGAGAAGTCGACCGAGGAGTTAGACTGCACAGCAACAGGTTTTATTTTTTAAATATATTTTCTTCCTCCCTGTCAGAGTCCTGCTTCCTGCGGCTGTCAGGTGATTGACAGTAAGCAGGGCGCACCGTAACGCCTCGCACTGCTCAACTCTGGCAAAATTACAGTAAATAATGATAAAACAGAAAGTTTGACAAACCCAAATTAAGTTGTCATGTTTGCTGGGATGAATTATCTCACTCTGTGGAGGGTGTTTCTCATACTGTACGTCAAGAAAAAAAAAAAAATCAGGTTTGTGCTGAAGGCAGGAAAAACAAGTCCTGATATCTACAACAAACACCGGCGGGGACGAGGGAACACAACCAGGCTCGTTGGCACTAACTTGAAAACCATTTTCCTGCTCACTCTCATTCCACCTAAGAATTTAAATTATCGTCAGCGTACATTTGCACAAACCAATTAATTCCTTTTCCTCCTAATTTATTACTTTCTGACCGTGTGTTCGCTGCTCTTATCTTTTGTTATGGTTTTGTTTATTGCTTGTTTGGTACTTCTCCTCTTCTGTGTTGAATCCTTACATTTTCTCTTTGATTTAATTCTTCCAAGTTTCTTCTTATTGTGTTTTATCAAAAATTCATCACCCTTCTGAATTATTTTTTCAATAAATCCCTCTCGCAGTAAGTCTCTCTTTAGTTTTTATTTTTATTCTTCTTACTGGATCGCTGTGTAGCTGCAGCAGGACTGTCAGGGTACAGCGACTCTGATTATTACACTCCTTACTCTTGGTTGCTTGTAATATCGAGTATTGGTTTTTCTGTGGTTATTGTACTGTCGCTGTGGGTGAAAGAGTTGGCTAAATGACTGAAATGTCAATGTAGATTAGTAGCAGTGGTGTTGAGAAGCTGCAGTAGCAGTTTGTCAGCATTGTGGTTTAACCTGTGAGGATTTTACTGGATTTGATTTTGTTCAAGAGCAGTCAGATTTATCCCGGACTTTGAGCCTCGTGCAGTAACAACCTCTTAAATATCTCTTGTGTTTTCTCTCAATTTCCAAAATAAGAGAAGTGAACTCCAGATGCACCAAACCCTGATCACCATCCAATACTGCTCTTCACCAGGTATCATCCCCAAACACTATATAAAGGCAGGATCTTTTTTTCTAAACAGCAATGAAAAAACTCCACTGTATAGAAAAGATGGAGCCTACATGATGTAACTAACTAATCACCGTCTTTAAGTTTGATCAGTTGTACAGACTGGAGATCACAGTGAGCAGAAGGTGGACAGTGTAAGTACTTTGTTTGATGTACCAAGATTCTTTTAACTTCGTCTCAATGTGATTTCTCCATCGATGTATAAGCCTGCAGTTTAGTGTCGCTCACTACTTTACAGTATTTGACTGAAAATGAATTGAAGTCAATTGGAGCCAGGGTTTTGTTTTAAGTCAGCCTCTAGTGGCCCTCGGGAGTATTGCAGTTTTTTTTGCACCTCTGCACTGGCTTTGTTTTTGAGACCTGGTGGTTTTGTCCATTTCTACACAGTCTATGGACAAAACATTACAGAAGCTGTAAATGTTGTGTCCAGAGGAGGAGGGAAGAAAATAGTTTGACTTTAAAATGAAAGCAAAAAACAGCACTGCCCAAACCAAGTGCTCCCTGGTGATGACAGGATGAAAACTGGAGGAGGTGGCTGTTTCGCACATAGATGTAGGAAATAAAGCGATAAGTGTAGAGGCAGCACTGACAGGTGTCCGGTCGGACCCTGCAGCTGACAGTAACACTGTTGCAGCGCGTCAGCTCCTCAAGCTCCAATCAGTGATCCACATCACACCGAGCACATCAGGGACTCACACCCTCCCCAGAGAGGGACTTACACACTCACCAGATACAGAAGCAACACTTTATATGTTCATGTTAGAGATCTCTTGTGTAAGATCCATTTAAATAATATCTTTAAATAAAACATTTTTAATATATGTGGCTTGTTAGGCTCTTGTGCCTTCAAATTTGCTCCTCAAACAGCGTTTATTCAAATAAAACCCAGTGTCCAATTAAAACGCAGGTCACCACTATTAGCCAATCCATGGTCAGTATGAACAAACTGAGCCTGGACCTCAAATACAGGCTGAAGAAGAAACCAAGGCTGAATCATTTAAACATAGTGTGCCTGAAAATATTTCACAATAAAAGCCAGGTTAATAAAGGTTTTCTGTCCACTGAAACGCTCGCAGTGGGCTCTAATTTTGAAATAGTTAAAGTTATGAATTTGTATTAACAGCATAATGCCATAAAATCTGCTCTGCTCTGCTGCCAGTCCCATTTGAAGCATCATAACAAGGCTTTGTACTGAAATATGACCAATTATCAAACAGAGGAAATCAGAAATAAAGTCCTGCTGGCTTCAAATAGAGGCTTGTTATGTTCTGCAGATTAGGCAAATCAATAAAGGTGCTGTACACACAAACAGGAAGTTAAATACAGGAATAGTTTGGATGTGAAGCTCATAAAACAACCCAAAGAAGACTTGGGGGGTTCAAGTGCTGCATCTCAGCCCATCATACAGCCAACACACACACACACACACACACACACACACACACACACACACACACACACACACATTCATGCCCTGCAGCCAGGGAGCAGTGTTTCCGTAAACAGGTCTGGATTCTTCGCCGGGCTTCAGAGCCAGACAGTCCAGCAGCCGCTGGGGCTTCAGCTGCTGGACTCCGCCTGTCTGCATGTCACTGCCGCCAGACCAGGGAAAAAACAGAGAAACACTGTCCTCATAGCTGCAGTGTGTTTGATTTGACTGTTTTTATTTTGACTGACTGCACAGTTTATGGTCCTGGATAAGCTGATCAGGTTTCAGGAGTCTCTGGGGGGGCGGCTGTCAAACCCGTCGAAAACCCCCGATGAGTTTTTTCCTGTCTACATCCAGAGAAAGTGATATTTAGAAGGATTCTGACCAGACACACAGAAAAACTGCAACCTCCACCCTCCACTGTCCATCACCGCTCCTCCGTGCCCTTCAGCCACCATTGGAGCGGCTCCCTGGCGTCCTGCCCTGACTGAAGTCCGTGCCCACCCCCACGATTCCCAGGAAAAAACAGGGGGGTTTGGGCACAGGGCTGGAGGGCAGATGTAGGGGGCGGCGGTGACTTTGGGCCATGCAGCCGGTTTTGGCTGGACTGTTGAAAGGACCCACATGACAGCTTGCTGAGCCGCAAACAGATGTTGTGATGCTCTCGTGCCGACGAAGCAGCACTGAAAGGTTGTATGACCTCCGCTGTTTCCTTTTTTACAACGATGTCACGGTGGAAATCTTTCTGCTTGCATGTTTTCCAAATTTAAAAAAAAATTACACACTAAACACAGTGGTCATGCAGACCCTAACGTCAGTCACCAGCCAGGCTGCATACCATTTTGTATTTCTGAAGCACAATCTGATTCCCTCTAAGTGTTTCTCTGCATAATGACGCCAATTAAGGTGCATTAGTAATCTCAACATGCTTTCTTAAGTGACTTTAATGGCTTCATCATTTTGTGCTAACAAAGGTCTTATTCCCAGGAGTGTAGGTAAGACGTTGGAGGCCTGAGGCCATGCATTTGTTTAGTAAAATACATTTCTTTAAATAAGGACCCTTTCCCTTTAATTGCTAACCTTTACGTCAGTCTGTTAGCAGTGAGGGAAATTAAAAAAACGTCTTTAAGTTAACTTTCATTGCAAAACTGATGTGTAGGGTTAAAAACTGATTCATGGGGCTTCTGGATGAGGTTGAAAATTCAATGTATCCCTGCATACAATTGAAATACTTTACTGTAAAAGAAACAGTCATGCAGAAGGAGGTTTACATTAGTTTACACTGGGTCAGAACTATAGACTGTACCATTAAGCACTTGGCCGCTGCTATCTTGGTTTCCTCTGGAGCCGGAGGTGACCATATTTGGAATAGAAGGTGGAGCTGATTAGCAAAGGGGGTGGAGCCTCCTGTGGCGACACCCACATGCCACTCAGAGTGTGTACGCCGTTAATTCTGCTCAACTTTAGGCCTTAATACAGTTGATATGAAATTGTGCACCCATCTGTGCACAGACCAAAACAGGCTGTAAACATGTTTATTTCTGCTGTTGGACATTTTTACATGACAGCCTATGACAAGTGGCTCAATTTTGGAGCCTTAACTTGGACCCGCAGGTTTTTTTGTTTTTTTGGCACATCCATGTTGGCTTCATTTTTCAGCCCTGGAGGTTGCTGCTTGGCCCTAGAACAGTCATCACCATCAATGTGCCTCAGTATGTTCAGTATTAATGTTCACCAGCTTGTTGGTAACCCTGGCTGTACACAAATAGAGATTGTACAAACCAACAAAACAAGCAGGTTTGTAAAGTGAAGTCAATGTGGAAGAACAAAAAAGTGCAATGCCTCCAACGACCACAAAAAATCAGTCAATACATTTTTTCACAAATCAGTCTGATGTCATTAACTAAAGCCAACTCTTCTTCTTAGTGATGTCGTGAAAATCATTTCATCATTCATGAGATATTAGGCTTCAAAATAAGCAAGATTTAGGGGCGTGGTTAGTTTGATTGACAGCTCTGGTCTCCAATGAGAGCAGTGCTGTAGTCAAGTCTCATTCACACTGAACAGTGTCCTCACTTTCAAGGGTCAAACCCGCCTCCTCACTCCTCCCTTCATATCCAAATATGGTCACTGCTGGCTCCAAAACAACAACAACAGCAACAACATGGCGACGATCAAATGCTGAACTCCTGTCCACAAACCAGCAGGTGATCAGCTATATTCTCATGGACATATGTGTACGTGGGAAACATTTATTCCAGCGATGTGTCTATGAGCATTGATTTGACTGTGAAGCCTCAAGTGGCCATTGTTGTTTTTATTTTGTTGTTTCAGGCTTATTACATTCTCATCTCAGACAATGACGCATTTAACAGTCATAGTTCAGTGTTGTTTGGCTCTTACCCGTCACTTAGTCGGACCAGTATGGCCCGGTAGAGCTGATGCTGCGGGCTGTTGGACTCGGGTCCACAGGGGTGGATGAACGGGTGAACGGCTGCCAGAACGAAGCCCTGCTGGTAAAGTTCCTGCAGCTGACCTGGCAGCTCTCGCACTGATGAGAGACGCAGCGTGGACGTCCCACCTGAAAGAAACCAAGAGGGGGAGAAAAGTTTATTCATTGTGGTTTTATATGGACACGAGTTGCTGCTTGGTACTTAAAACCTTCTGGAGAGGTTGTGATGAATGTTGTGTTCGGTGTCAGATTGTCGCCAAGCTGGATTCCTGCACATGCAACCTGAGTTTCCTGAAACGATGGCGGCTGTGAGGGTCACTGCTCATGTTCAGAATTCAGTTATTCTTTGTTTATTTCTCTAAAATGCAACAGAGGAGTTTTCTCAGGGAAAAAAAATGACGCAACGTTTGGTTCAGCACAACAAATTTGGACTTAATTTCCTGCGGGCTGATGTAATTTAATTTACCTAGTGTACACATTCACACAAAAATGTACACAAAACAATGTCTCGTGCAAACTGAGGGTTAAAATCTGATTTCTTTCTGTGACTTCACCTGATTGAAGTGCTCTGTATATTTAACCCTTACAGACTGTTGATATTTGAGGCCTTCACAGTATGCTTTGGGTCATAATCAGTGTCTATGTCAAATTTTCACCATTTTTTTTAACTGAATTGGAGCCAGAGGTTTTTGGAGCCAGCCTCTATTGGCTGTCAGGAGTATTACACCTTTTAATTTCTGCATTGGCTTCATTTTTTAGACCCATTTGCTTCATCCATACCTATATACAGCCTATGGTCCACAGGCAGTGTCCTGTGAAGTTCAATGTTTACAGCGCTCAGCATCCTAAAGACACTCAGTATTTTTTTGTGCTCTCGCTGCATCCAGGTGAAAACAGTTGAACTTACAGAGCACCCCTGACGTTGCAAACATAACTTCTGTCTCACCAACCAATCAGAATAAAAGAGGAGGCGGGACTTTTGATATCAACAGCATCAACTGAGAAGTGAAGGAGGAACTGATCGTGGCTGTTCCTGAAAACTCTTTTTTCCTCTTTGTTTTAGCTCATTTTAATACTTGATGGTCACTATAAAGCAACATGAAAGTGCTACACAGTGTTTTTTGTTACCTAGCAACAATAAACATGATGAAAATGTGATATAAAAAAATCCCTGTGGACAGATACTGCCACAGTAACGGTTGCCATCATGCCTCGTGTTTTCCCTTTAAGCCTCTTTGCTAATAACCTGAACCCCCTCCTCCTCACTGCACACCTGACCCTCGACCCCTGATTCGGTCCAAGCCTACAAATGCTCTCTGTCCCGCCACCCTTTACTCCAACCTGACTCCCCCTGTATCTTCATTTGGGTCCTTCCTCCCCGTTGCATGACATGTACGGCACAAAACCCTTTTAGCACTCATTTCCAATCTCCATGCAGCTCAGTGGGTAGAGCAGCGGGAAACATCCAATGCGCGCAGTCTCAAGCGACTCACGAGTAAAACTGATGAAAGGAAACCAGAAATGAGAAAAAATTTCCAGTGCACTTCATGGTGTTTCTGTCTTATTGCTGTCACGCTACCAAATGACAGAGATGACAGTCCTTTGTCGCGGCAGTTAGCCTCTTTGTGATTCCCCTCCTTTTATTCCACCTGCGAGCTCTTTATTGTCGTCAGAAGGTTTCAGTTCACCTGCTGAACATCACACACACACTGATGATGATGACGATGATGATGATAGTCAGCGGCACAGCAGACACGGAGTTCAGACACCGAGACTGATTTAAGAGTCATTCCCAGTTTGTTTTGGCAATTAGTTTTTTGCTTCATCCTCTCAATCTGGATGTTAATAAGAGTGGATCAAAATCCAATCAGAGCTGATTGCCGCGGCTCTGTATCACGGCGGCGCTCTCTATTCTGACACATACTTTGATTCCCTTTCAGCTCAACTTAACCGTCCAAGTAGAGCGGACAGGGCCCTGACATTAACGAGCTGTAATCAGTGAATGGCTGGCTGTTTTTCAAAAAGAGAAAGAAAGTTGGGGACAAAGTTGCTGCTTAAAGCTCCTTCTCAGCATTATTTTCCCCCAGCAAACCC
>OOFC01049576.1:0-14051 GCA_900323345.1 Pseudochromis fuscus
TGATTATTCATATGATAGTAGTTTCAGTTTTTTTGTTGATTTTACTTTTCAGACCTGGACAAATAAAAAATCTGCTTTTGTTGTGGTATTTTTCTTCCCAGTTTGGGTATTTACAAAAGGCCTGGTTAGACTTCAAGAACCGAGCCTTCGCCAGAGGAGCTGGGTTCAACAGAGAGTAAGTCTGCTAACGCCCCCTGCTGGCCAAAACACAGAGCAAAAAACATTGGATGATCCTCTGAATGGTCACTTTTATTATTTGTTTTAGTCTTATCCCACTTTGTAAGAATATGAGGACCCAGCTGTGTGACATATACCGTCAGTGTTTTCTTACCGAGTCTGGACCAGCTGACACTCATCGATGTCTCTCCCCGGGTCTGCAGGAACGAGCCCAGACCATGGTGCAGTATGTATCAATCAGATCAACAATCTTTTTTGCACTTTTTCTATTGAATTTTTAATCCTGGATCAGTTTTTATGATGCATATTACTGTAAGACACAACAAAATCATTCTTTATTTATGATTGCCTTCTTCCTGTTTCTGTCATTTTCCTTGTCTTTGTGTTTGTTTTGGTTTTTTTGTCTGATGCTTCTCAAGAGAGAAACTGATGGACTGGAAGGACTTCTTGTTGGTCAAGAGCAAGAGGAATATCACCATGGTGTCATATCCTTTTAGCTGAAATAACCTGCCCACTGTGATGTCATGTTGTGATTTCTGACAATTTCTTTCATAAAACTTTGTTTTTTTCCTCCATATTGTGATGGCTTTAACAACAACAAGCATATGTCCAGAAAGCTGTGCAGTATAAACTACTGTTATTTCGAATATATTGATCTTGACCCAGTTAATCTCACTTATCTAGAGGATTTCCCGGGCCTCATCCATTTTATATGTGTGGATCGATCCATCGGGCAAATGATTGCGCCGTCACTCAGCATCACAGAACGCACCACGTCTGAACTGGGGAAAGGACCAGTGGCTCAATATATCAAAAGCAAGGTCAAATAAACTAGGTCTCATTTTAATCTATTGCTGCTTTCAGTGCAAAAAAAATGTAATTTTATTGAATCATTACATATAAATGTAATACTTCTGATATGCAAGTGTAGAGTTCTTAAAATATACCACAGAAAGTATAGTATAGAATTGTTTTGCTTAAAGAACAGTTTGACATTGAACTGAGAGGACTGGTACCTGTCTCATGTTGCTTCTACAAATATATAACTGGAACAATGTCTTATTTATTAGTTAGCTTTATGCATGTTTATTACAGGGTCCTGTTCCCTTTTCATGGCTAAACTAGCTGTTTTCATTTATGCTAAGCTAAGCCAACTGTCTGTAGCTTCATATTACCAATACAGCAACAGAGAACAAAGGAGAATAAGCACATTTTGCAGATTTGATCCATGTTTGTCCTGAATGATTTTCTCTTTACTGAAAGGTGTGGAGCCTGGTCAGGACAACACGCAGCTATCTGCAGAAGGGTTACTCCACTGTCACATTACGTGATGGAGATTTCTACTTCTGCTACTTCCTCTGGTTTGAAAATGAATCGGTAAGTTTTTCATGTTTTTGTATACATTTATAAAAATTATATTGGTTTACCAGCCTAAAAGTTATAAAAACATGAGCATATATTGTGTTTATTGGGTCAATTTAGGGCTACAAGTTAGAGGCCGGGGACATACCCATCCTCCCTGATGACTCTCCTCCCATTGGGATGCTTGCTTGGGATTACTATAGGTGAACAATGATAAAATGATAAAATTGGATGTGATTAATTCAAAAGGTAATTTCTCCCGACTAAATAAAGTGATGTGTCTCGCAGGAAGCTGCTTCGATACTACAGTAAGAACCACCAGGGTGAGGCAGTGAAGTGCTACGAGCTCCTGACTGTTCACCTGGGGGTCATTCCCACTGAGATCATCCTCCAGCACTGCAGACAGCTGGCAAGCAAACTGTGGGAGCCCTCGCGAAATCCACTGCTGTAGACACACCCACGCACATGAACTGAGTCAGAATAGCCAAGGTACACGTTTGTTGTATAGCCAAGAACTAAAAAAAAAAACCCATCACTCCCACGAGTAACATATATATTTATTGAAAAGCACTTGCATTTATGATTCGCAAAAAGAAACACCATTGTGCACTTACACTCCCTTATGTGTCTTTTGTAGATTTTAATATATTCATGAATGCTCAATATGACTGGTTTCCTATTTATTAGAAGTGTTGTATATAGTTGGAACAGTTTTTTGACTTTTTAAAATTTGCAGCTGATTGATTTATAGAAATGCAGATACTGTCCATTTGTGTCTTTACTACTGCCACTGTCACATTTTGTATGGATGAAACATGCAATAGTCATGTTTGTATGTCTAGGTTGAAAAAAAAAAAGACTTGTGTCACATTCACATGATTATTGAATCTTTGTAAACATCATTCAAATTGCACATTTTGAAACATTAAATATTGCTTAAATTAAAAAAAAAAAAAAACAAGCCTATCACTGAGTATAGTCCTCTGTGTGATGGCACAATTATCACGCCTATGACAATTACTCCACTTGTAACAGCTGGTGATTTAATAAGTTCATTGAATTGGAATGAGAAAAGGCTTAAGGTAGTCTCTGCAATCGTCTAACATTTAGTTTAATGTGCTCACCCATCAGTCAACCGTGGAGACTGCGAGCATTTTAAAGGTCAGTCCACGCTGTGTAGGGTTCTTTGAGCAGGGCACATTATGGAGCTTTCTATACAGGCTCACAGCACGGAGGGGGTTTCATGTAAGGTTCAATATATTGTTAGTCTTTGACTCACAGAGCTCCTGTGAGGTCAGTCACAGCTCCTGCAGCCACCAGGTCCCTCAGGAAGAGTTTTTCAGCACTGACGTCATGCACCACCTGGAAGATGATGATAAATAATCACAGGAGTCAAAACACAAAGCATATGAGCCTCCTAACTGCTGTTTAGTCATCAGTCTAAACTTACTTGTGCCTTCATGGCATCCATGCGTATGGTCTCATAGTAGTGAAGCCTGGCCTCTGGGTGCTGCATATTATATCCAAACCCTGCAAGGCTGATTTGGTCACACAGTTGCAAAGCCATCACCACCGCACTGGCACCGAGTGTTGGCACCATCTTCTTGAGGAGAAAAAATGGCCTTTGATCTTTTTCTCCAACCAGTTTGAACACCAATAGTTTAGCAATATTTTATTCAGTAAAATAATTTAACTTAACAGCAAAATCTTTTGAAGTGTGGTGGGTGGTAAACTACAAGTATATGGAAATACAAGCATGTCCATAGATTATTCAAAACCAATTAGGCTACTGAGATGCACTATAATTGGTTTCTATTTTAATGCAGTATTGTGTGAAAGCACACAGAGTGTATCACAGTTTGTCATAAGATTAAAGCAGAATATGAAGGATAGAACTCACATTTCCCTTTTTCAGAGTATATTTCTGTAAGACTTGTCCTGTCTTGTGAATAATCTCCGGATGGAGAATCTTGAAGCTCTCTGGTCTCATAGGAATATCATCCACCACCTCCCTCCAGAACCACATTTTGGACCAGAAGCTCTATTTAAAAACCACACACGCACACAGAGCAGATGTAGAGCATGGGAGGCACTGAGTGTGATGATGTGATAACAGTATTGCTGCATGAGCTGCTGCAACATTCGCAGCTTATGTAACACACCATTTTTGTGTGCAATGGTTCTTGTGATGCAGGCTTACTAGAGGCTGTTTGGTGATGACAGAAGTGAGCCAGTCCAGGTCCAGGCTCTTAAAGACCACCAGAGCAACCATGTTGGTCTTTAGATAGTCATTTGCAGAGTGAGGTGCTCCCTCTGGGTATATCAGGCGAATAGTCGTGCGGGAACCAGCATCTCTCTCAAAGCCAGTCACTGGGGCATTGTTTAGTCTGGTAACAGAGATTTGTTAAACTGTTTGTGTGTTGTTGATGCACTTGATCTTCACCCTTAACCTCCTTCAGATTTTAGCTGCTGAGGAGGAAATCTGTCAGCACAGAATAAAAATAGCCGCTCTCTCAAGTCCTCTTGTCTCTGTCCCACACGGGCGTACATACCTGATAATGATGTCATACCGATCTATATGGAATCCAAGATGGCTCCCATGAAGAACCCCTCCATTGCCCACCACCACACATCGCCTGCAGCTGCCTTCACTCTTCAGTGATGGAGGCAGACCGGGTTGAGGCAGAGAGGCAAGAGCCAGGGCCAGATGCTCCTCACTGCCCTGGAGCCCCAGAGGAGGGGAGAGACTCCACGGCTCAGGCCTGTCCTGCTGCACAAACACTGGGATGTCCAGGAGGCCCGCAGAACTGGACAGTGACTTGAGGTGGTCCAGACACCAGCGAGGCTGACAGGGTCTTGACAGTAGGGAGGCTGACTTATTTAGTAAGACCTAAACAAAGGAGCAGATGCTTAAATCAGTGAAGAGTAAAGATCCAAAATTCTTGCTAAGATGTGCTAAGGTGTATTGGTACCCAATCTTTGGGATGTTGGTCTTCATTGCTAAGAGTTGACACATTATTCAAGGGGAAATATGCAGGAATCAGAATAACTAGATAGCATCCAATCAGCAGCAGCAGACTGAAGGCAAGGTTCTCCCTCCTGTGCAGGAGAGGAAAAACAAATCTAGCATTACTAACTATAATCAGTAAACTTAAGCACTAATAATAAGTCCACAGAATACAGTACTTTCAGAAATATACCGGCTGAGGAGAAATTCCTTGGAGTCAGTCTTTTTTGTCACCCTCTGTCTGTGAAAGATAGGTGTCAGTGTTGTAGCCTCTGCAGCCTCAGGCAGGAGCAGAGCACCGTCGTCCGGGTCCTCTACACTCAGGTGATTTAACGTCACCATGGCACTTGTACTTCCACCTGAAACATTACATCTAAATAATTTTATGACCATACTGCAGCAAATATTGCCTGTCACAAACGCTCCAAATAACATAGAAGTATGTATATAGACATTAGTTTAGTTAGTGTCTATTACACTCCCACTTGTCAACAAACAATGTCTTTTGAAATAATCTCTATGCATTAAAGCATCATATTGAGGAATACAAGTAACATTACTCACAGCCAGCCCAAATATCTCTTTGTCAGTACTCCATGGTTGAAGGGAAAGCAGCATGATACATGTCCTGTGCAGTTAAAATGGCAGCTGCTACTTCCTCTTCCACTGGACTGTTTCACTCCCTTCAAAAACACTGGTTAACCATTAACGTGTCACTCACACTGGCAGGAAGGCTCCTGGTGTGTGTATGTAACCAGCTGTCCACCCAATAAAAACCTCCATGAGAAAAGAAAATATCTGACAAGACTGATATCTATCTGTATGGTTTGTTTCTTCATGCTCTTCTGGTCTCCCAGCCTCTCCTTTCACCCCAGCCGTCCTCTCAGCCTGGTCCTATCGGAGGAGTCTTCCAGGTTAAAGCAGAGTTTTTCCTACCTGCTGTCACCAAGTGCTTACTCACCAGGACTGTTGGGTTTTTCTTAGAAAACTGATTATATAGTAAGGCCTTGACCTCACTATGTAAAATGTCCTCAGATGATTTTGTTGTGATTTGGTGATGTATGAATGAAAGTGGATTGACTTACAAACATATTTATGTATCTAACCCCACATATGTGTAGGTTATATAGTTTGATGTAGCTATCATAAGGTCCAATGGAAAAATTACCAGTGATTGACTGTTGGTGTGCTATCAAGCAGATATTTACACGGTATCACTTTACAGTAATGAAACCTTTATAAATAGCATAATCCCCCAAAACAGTGTGTTTATGAGGGTTGTCCTGTAAAGAGAAGTACACTCTGCAGCAGCTCCAGGAGTGAGTAAAACCAGGAGCTTGTGGAATGAATTCACTCTCAGGACATAACATGCCTGAAGAGTTGGATGTACTTGTATATGAACGTGTGTCTGTGCGTGACAGAAAGGAAAAGAGGGAGAGGAAAAGAGAGAGGGAGAATGCAGGGCTGGCAAGTACACACAAACATACATGCATACACACACCAAACTGCACACACACCTGTTTGTTGGGGTAACACAATGTCCCTCCATGAACCCGGCATTCCTGCCAGGAAGCCACTGGGCTTGCAGCTCTTCTGTATAAAGTGACACACAGTCAGCTGTGCTATCTGCCACTTTTCTTTCATTGACTCCAGATTAGTGGATAAGATTAAAAGAGCTTTAGCTGTTCCACATTATTTCATTCAGTGATTTTCTCTTTTTTGTATTTTTACACACTTTATGCCAAAGACGGAAAAAGTTTGTGCAGTGGGCAGCCAATGTGATGGACCATAAAACAGAGGTAGGTGAAACACATGTTGTTTCCAAAAAGACCTTTTGTGACCATTTCCCAAATATTTCACAGTGTATTGTATTAAGTGTGGCTCTTAAAATGATAATAATGAGATACTCACCACTAGGATTTTTTTCTCAGCACAGCAGACTGTATATTACAAACAGGTGTTTTACAGTTAACACAATATTAGAAAAAAATTATGAGAACATGAATAGGGGTTTCATGTAAAGATGTACAATTATAATTATTATGTCATTCGAATTTTATAATCTTGACCACACAGAAGGATTACATGCAGACATCGCTGATAAAAAAATATGTAAAAACATTAACAGATAATATAAAAGGCAGTTACTAGGAATATTTATATTGTTATGGCCAAGTGCAGCTTGCACTATGCCACAAATTTATTTTGACATTAACACTGTCATTCCCAGCTCTCAACAGCCCTTAGCCTACTTGGCAACACTGCTTTGCAAGCTAATTCTACTGCTCTCATATGTTTTATTAAAGTGTTTTCTACATTATTACTGTTTTTTTCTAGGTGGAGGAGCGAGTCAGTAGAATCAGTGAGATTTTAGATCTGAGTGCAGGAGAGAATATCTCAGAGCTGTGCAAGATCAAGGAAACATACACATCGATGGTGTCTGTAGGAACCCCTGCGGTGAGCTACAATCCTCAGAAAAACTTATCTTCACATGCACATTGGAAATATATGAATTGAATTGCTGACTCTCTTGTCCCTCTGTGTTTCTGTGTGGACAGATACGTCATGTGGATACTGCTGAGTTCCTGAATGCAGCCAGTCAGGGCAAGGTGAATATAATAGACAAGTATCTGGCTGATGGTGGGAATCCTAACGCCTATGATGAGGTAGTGCTTTCCTTGCAGATACATTTTAACAACCTAAAACAAATTCTGCTCATGATATTATAAATTTAAACTTTCCAGTTGAAGAGGACAGCACTACATCGTGCTTCACTGGAAGGACATGCCACAGTTGTCCAAATGCTTTTAGAAAAAGGAGCCGATATCAACTTAAAAGATCAAGTAAGATGTGTGGGCACACTGTTTAGATGATGATGAGATTGGATGAGATTATCTTCTCACACTAAAGCTCCAGCCTCTAGTGGCCTGAAGTCAGCACTACTAATAGGATGGTGCCCTCCTGCTGTGTTTCAGCTGGGCTCCTGGGCTGTACACTGTGCCTGCAGAGGGGGAAGTCTGACAGTTGTCAAAGCCCTTAAGAGCCACGGGGCTGACCTCAACGTCAGAGATAAGGTGAATATGCACTTCCTCTGTGCCTGCATTCATACCAGAACTTAGAATTGTTTATCTGTGAAGTCAGATGTTTGAATGTGGATTTGCATTAAAAGAAAAAGAAACGAAAAAACAGTCACAGTGTTTACCGATGTTCACGCCACAGTTATACAGCACTCCCCTGCATGTGGCCACCAGAACAGGCCACACTGCCATTGTGGAGTACCTGCTGTCCTGTGGTGCCAAGATTAACTGCAGGGACAGGGTAGGCAGCAACTCAACTGTGTGTTTCACTTCTGTGTTTCATCACATCTACGAATAATCTCTGCCATTAATAAAATAATTTCTTCTACCCTCAGGAAGGCGACACAGCCCTGCACGATGCAGTGTGTCTCAACAGATTCAAGATAGCAAAGTTGCTCATAGTTGCAGGGGCTGACACTAAAATTAAAAACCATGTGAGTTTTTCCACCTGCTGTGCATGTCTCATGAGGACGGGCATCGATATTGTACTGGAGTTGTTTAACATTTTGGGAAAAAACACCGACTATATTTTCTTCCTGAGAGAGAGAGATTTGAATATTGATACCACTCTTATATCTGTATGTCAAATGTGATGCTACAGCTAACAACAAGTTACTATCAAAGAGAGGAAAACAGCTCAATAATTAACATAATTAATCCACATTAAAAAAAACCCCAACTATAACATTTGTTTTATTCCAACAATGAAATAGCCTAACACAGAAAATAAAATGTTACACTGATGTTTTTTGAACCTGTCATATTGCATAAACAAAATATAAGAGTTAACCATTTGAGGCACTTTTGTTTTGTTTTTTTTAATCTCTGGACTGAGCAAGGCTTGGTGTTTCCCTGAAAAGCAAAGTTACATTTAAGCTACATAGCACATTATCCTGATGTCTGCAAGCTGATTACACATGAAGAGCTTTATTTCCTTATTTTTTGCCTTTTGATGCTTTGTAACATAAAAATAAAAAATGCCCCCACCAAAGTAAATATATAAAATAACTGGTATTTTATTATATTACCACTCTTTTAATGGAGAGTTTTTGATTGTATATAGGATGATGCTAACATGTGGTTCACATCCCAACACAGTTTGACTTCATGCTAACAGTGTAACAGTATGATTACAGGTGGGAGTGACGGCAGTGCAGCAGGTAAAGCAGTGGCAGTGTGACATCATGGAGACCCTGCAGAGACTGGACAAGCTGGGAGAGGTGGGAGTAGTGACACCTGAAAACACTGATTCAAGCTGAGTCAAAGCTTCTACTCCAACCGGATTAACTTGTTAGGGGGCTCCTGGACACACAATGTCTGGGTGGGGCCCTGATGTTTGATAAAAAGCCATTTCATTTAGGAATGTGTATTATGTAAACACAGGGCCCCTCTCTATGCCCTCTGTTTGCTAATACTGCAAAACCTGTTGATACTGTCACTGACTGGTTTAAATACATGTGTAATTAGTTAAATTACCATAAACCATTACACAACCAGTGAATCTGGGATTTTTGAGGCCCTTGAGGGTCTGGGGTCACTGGACAGGCGTGGTTGATCAGCCAGCTTTTACTCATACAGTATTTAATGTCACTTTCAGTGAATATCTGCCTCAGGTTCAAAATACAGTCTGTAATTCCACTGTAGTGAGTATATGCATTATTTTACATACATGATTTGATGTGTGCTGATCATAAAAATCTGCCTTTCCAGGTCATGACTATAAAACCTCTTAGATTAGTCTGAACTCTGACACTAGTAAATGTCAGTGTAAATGTGACAGATTCAGAACATATCTGCTTATCTTAAAAAGGACAGGGAGTAAAAACCTATGAATGAGGAAACAAAGAGGAATATTTTAAATCCTTAAGCCAGCCTTAAGCTTTTAATATTTGCTTTTAAAGAGCTTTATAATCTTCGGGGTACTCTCATGACTGTTTCATATCTGATTTGGGATGCTTTTGGAAGTCAAATAATGCTAATAGATGCTGTGCAGAAGCTGTGTTTGAATATACATCAAGAGGTCCTTGTAGAATTGAAGCACCAGACAAGGCCAAAGCACACAGTAGCACTGTGTTTGAGACGTCAGCTGACGATAGCAGAGATGACTGGTATGCCTGTGCTAAAGTCAGGGATTCAACGGGAGCTCAGTGGACATATTTTCCTTCTACCATCAGAGGCTCAAATGTTCCTGAGGGAGGTTTGTCATTCATGCTGGGGAAACCAACAACTCGCTCCTCTGTGTATGCTGTAGTTTTTACAGTAACAGTTTTTTTTACAGTCATTGTAAGAACAGCCATTCATTTTTTTGAGCACATCTTGTTCAACAAATATTTTCCTAATGCTGTGTTTTTTATAATGTGAATGTAAAATGTTGTTGTAAAAAGCATGCAGTTACATTTTTCTGTTATGTACCAATGTACTCATTATAGGCAATTCAACAGATACATTATCAGCCATGCACAGTATTTCCTGTGTAACTGTCAAGTGGGAACACAAACCATGCACAATACAAGGTTATAAAGACTATGTGAAAGTGTTGTCATTTATTATTTCAGCCTAATCCTAGCAGAGATTTAACAGCATATTATTAATATAAAATAGTTGATAAATCAAAAAAGAATAGGCTCAAATCTCAAGACATAAATTTACTGGGCTCATGCATGTTTTAGGTTTGTCGTTTTCGATTCTATGTGAACTACAAGCAGTATGCGGCTGTGCTGTGATGTTGCTGAGGGCTTGAATGCTGTAGGATGAGAAGGGGGATGGGGAAACTAGAGGTTTCTACTGCATGCTGTGTTGAAGCCAAAATCCAGAGGAACCTGTTTATCCATGAAACCCTTACATTTATTCCTGCAATTGTCACATAATTCAACCTTCATGTAAAAACACACAAATGGCTGCAAAATTATCTCAAATTAAATTCATCATTCACACGTTCAAAATATGTTTTAATGTCCACATCAAATACTGTGATACTGAATGAAAAACATGCTTATTTTTTCACAAAAGACTTTATTAAACACACAACTTGTTTACCACCTCCGTGATACATAAACAGACCTACTCTGGGAGAATAAGAGGATACTGTGCAGTAGTTTTCTCTAAGAGCACTCAAAGCAACTTTATATTGTTACTCAAAAAAGGTAACCATGGCAATGATATTTTCCAGGCAAGTGAAAGTCTGGACAGGCACGCTTTTAAAGCACCATTTGTCTTCAGTTGGAAATGGATGTGTGATTCTAGTGTATTCAGTTCCATTCAGGCAGGAGTGTGTAGGCAAAGAAGGCTTGAGCAGGTGTTGTTTCCAACATAGTGGAAAAGAAAAATATTACATGATCTGAAATGCAGCATTTTGTACTCTTTACACACACAGCACACAAGTATGCTTCTGGGTAGTGTTACTGACACATGCACTGGTCTGCTTTTCTGTGTCTAATGTTGACTTTAATCTTTTGGATTGAACTATGTAGCACAATGCTACACCAAAGGGGGTATTCAAAGCAAGCAACCGTGTGGGCTCACAAAATTGAGTATAGATTTTTTTTTTTCTTAGAATATAACAACAATGAAAATCAGTCACTGTAATAACCCAGGCTTCAGGAATATTTACAACAGAATCTCATATCAGTTCCCAGTTTAATATTCAGTCCTGTTGTTTTTCTTGTTTATTTAAAGCCTCAGTGGATTTGTCCTTATTGATTTGTCTTTATTGTTCAGCTGTATGAAAGAACACATGAAACTTCTGTGGACTGTTTCAGGCTTCACCGCCTGTACTATCATTTGATTGTCTTTGGTTGAAGTTCTATGTAGGCAACCACAGACAAATGATGTCTTCAAATGCTTTGTAAGGCCTATTAACTGTTCAAGTACACTGAAATAATCTGTAATCACAGAATAGCTGTGATTGGCTAAAATAACCAATACATTCTCAACACCTCAAAATATATAATTACACTATGTTAAATAACTCAGTAGCACAATTTTCTACCTGACCAATTATCAATTCATTTTAAAGGTGAGATCAAACACATTCAATGACAAAAAATATCTATATACCTTACAGAAAAAAACACACATTAGATACTCTTAAATATATATCTGTTTTATAAATGATGTCATTCAGCTGCCTTAATTAGGGTCCATGTCCCTAATTCAATGCATTTAGTGATGAGTTTTATCATTTTTGACGATATTCAGTCATCCAGATCTGTCAGGTGTAACAGGGAAAAACCTGTGAATCTAATCCAGCTGAGTTAAATCTCCTCTCCAATGATTTCCACTGGGAGTGAGAGGTTTATTGGAAAGAGGAATTCTGCTGGACTTGTAAGTCATGGAAGCTAAAACTCAGCACCAGCTTAGCAATGTGTCTCTCAGAGTGAAGGCAATCTTCAAACAGACCTCAAACTCATTAGGATGACAGACACCTTAGGACATGTGATGCAGAGGAGAAGCGACGGAGAGGGCCTGGTGCGTCATCTGATTTTCAAACACACACCCTTCAACCACATTCTTGTTCAAAAATCTCTTTAAGGCAAATGTGAATACTGATCTTCTAAAAGGAGAAACACCAGTGACAAAATGTATTTCTTCAATGATTTTAGCAGCACTGTCAATTGATATGACTCTTTAAAGGTGCCCTGTGGAGTGATCTTGTACACTATCAAAAGTTATGTTTACATTCATCATTTTTCATCACTACTATCTGGATCTTTGCCTAAAAACGTATTTCTTTCCTCATACGTATTTATAAAGCCAATTTAAAAATATATATATTTTAAATAATGCATTGTTATATCTGGGTTAATTTGGCTCAACGTCTTCTTTACTGGCTTTGTTGCTGCAATTCTTTGTGCATTACCACCATAAACTCTCTACCAGCAGAATATTGTGAAATCATCTGCAAGGACCTTTCTGCACAAGCATGCGCGTCCTCCATGTTTATGCAAGATTAAACACTAAATGGGAACCCACCTGTTAAAGCACTGCGGGGTAACTCACAGGGTACCTTTAAATTTCACTCTGTTGGAATGGATTGCAGCATTTTTAAAGTGAATTTATCTAATTAGTGGCTAAAATGTTCTATATATAGACTTAATTTACAAATGATGTAAAGGACAAGAAGTGCAACAGCACTGTAAGGATGAAGTGTTATTGCACAACTTGTGTGGCTTCATGTATGAAGGCTTATTACTCTAGAGGAAAACACTCCAACACTGTTTTTGATCACAAGAAAAACAGCATCATTTCCTGTTTACACGACTTGCTATTAAAGGTGTGCTTCATGGTGTTGTGCATTTCAAGTCAGTCATCCAGAAAGCGATTCAATTATTTGGTCTATTTGCATGTGCATTCCAAGCCACTGTGAAGACGGTGCAAGGAAAATGCAAAAAAGAAAGGGATGGTGAGATAAGCAATAAAGACAAGGAGAGAAGAGCTGGAAGGGGAGTATACAAGTACACATCCCTGAGGCCCTTCCTGAAGGTGCTGGAACTCTGACCGTGTCTCCTCCAGGGTCCATGGAAGTCAAAGTACCAGGCTGTGAGCACTGGAGGCTGAAGCCTGTGCACGCTGCACCACCCCTGAACACTTCTCTCTCTTCTGCAGCTTGTGGTTTTGAAACAAACCCTCATTTCGTGGAACACCATGAGTTCCATCTGGGAAAGTCAATAGCCCTGGAGGCACAGACACAGGACACTATGACCAACCACAGAGAGACATTATTGACAACCTAATGACCAGGCTGTTCCAGTGGTGTAACAGACATACCATAACCCTCAGCACGTCCGTCTTTGAATTCCCCTTCAAACTTCATACCATCAAATCGACTGAAGACTCCTGTACCTTGAAACTTTCCATGTGCAAATTCTCCTTCGTACCTGATAAGGTTCAAACATAGCAGGGTGTCATTTTTTTATTTTTGACTGAGCACAAAATTTGCTTTGCTTGCTTTTGGTCTCAGTCGTTTTCACGTACCTCGATCCATCTGTAAAAAGCAGTACGCCAGAGCCATGGAAGAGTCCATTCTCAAACTGGCCAGTGTAGCAAGTTCCATCCTGAAACTTGAGCTGGCCAACGCCGTGCCTCCGACCTACAAAGTCCCACACCATAACAGTGAGTAATGACTCAAACTTCAAACAGATGATGGAAACAAGAAATCTTTATACCACAAGCTTGATACCATTTACAAGTCCACATTTTATCTACATGTGTGTCATCATGCCTCATCAAACCACTTAGCCTCCATAGGATTACTCTTTCATAACAGTGCATAACATACTGTAAGAGATAGCCAAGTGAGTGTGACATTTGAACTTGCAATGCGGCTCAAGGTTTTATATTCACTTTTATTTCAGAGCCACTACACATGTCACGAGTCTGTACGTGCTTGGATTTAAATATCACCCCCACCCCACGCCCCCTACACCCTG
>OOFC01049576.1:14071-24655 GCA_900323345.1 Pseudochromis fuscus
TACACCCTGTCAGATAAAGGTTTACTACTGAATTAGGAGTCCCATCTGCCTCCTGTGCAGTGGGAATTACAGCAGTCTAATCCTGCAGATTTTTTAGCTGGGATTTCTACTTTAGGATCCAGACTGCAAAACAGTCAAGGAAAGTACTTGCATTCCCATCCTAGCAGCCTATGATCCACCCCTGAAGCTTATAATCACGTCAGAGGGCACACACCTACAACTGGCTTTTACCCACAACTGCCACACTGAAAGTAGGTGAAGTACAATCTGGTGATAGAAGTTAAAATGCTGTTATTATTGATGAGAAAGCTGAAAGCCTTCACAAACTCAATTATGAGATAAAATAAAAAACCCTGATGGTGTTGTTCACAGTGAAATTTGATTGATTTGGTTTCACCGCAGCTGACAGCACACTCCCAAACAGGTCCCAAGTCTAATCCTGAAGATTTGACAAAGCCAGAGCTGGTAAATCTGGCTTGGTTTGTCCTCGGTTACCAATGTTAGCTAATTGGGATTTGACTAATTAGCTTGAGCTTGCATGGCATGAACATCACTTTGTGTGTGTGTGTGTGTGTGTGTGTGAGAGAGAGTTTCAGCAGTGCACGAATGGCTTATGGTCTTTGCCAAAGTTGAAATTTTTGGTAAGATGTTTCCCCTTCACAAAAAGATTTAATGTTGAAATACACACACATTCATAAACACAAAAAAACCCCTTACATATTTGTTGACACTTGTTGACATTTGTTCCCACTGGTTTCCCATAAAAACTAAACTGTAAACTGTAAACAACCTCTCTCCTCCGGTTATTACCTTAACTAATGGCCGCTACCTTTCATTCACCTCAGTGATAGCTACACTAAGTAGTGTCACAATTTATTATAACTGTAGAATTAAGAATAGTTTACATGTTAAACCAAGACTTTTATTAAACACTGAATAGAATTTCTTAGTATGTCTACTTCTTACAATACCCCCTTACTTAACTGATAACTAATCAGTGATGCCTTGGACACATTCTGAGGACGTGACGTAAACCACTGTGGATAGTAATGCTTGCACATACTGTAAACGTTCTTTAAAACTGAGAAGGAGGACTGTCTTGCCTTCTTTCCACTCGCCGTGGTACTCTTCTCCACTGGCATAGGTGAAAGATCCTCTGGTCAGAGTCATGGTACCCCTGTTTTCAACACACAAACACACTCATTGGCCACTGAGTAGGAGAACACATCTATATTGGTGACAAGCCATTTATATTTTAAAGAAAACAATGCCGCTTTGGGGATTATTAGTCCCTCTGTCGATGGAACATGGAGGGTTCCTGTCTCTTTAGGAGATAGTGTTGCAGTTGTGGTTCTTTTGCACATGTAATTCTCTGGTCCATCTTGGTGTTTGTGACACTTCTTATGGTCGAGCATTCTGCAAGTTGGCATTACCTTTAATCAGTCAAAAAAATAATGGAAGATAAAATTGGTCATTTTTGCTCTGTATCATACAGACGTGACCACTATGTGATTTCTTAATACATTGTAGAAGATTATCTTTCAAGACACGCAGCTTTCACAATAGCTGCAGTGGGTTTTCTTGTCCTCCGATTTTTAAATAAGGTGGAAATGACTGTTTTTTGTGGTAGGAAAATAGCTTGTTAAAGATGTGTGTCTAACAGTACGTATCCTCTGTAGAGTTGCACCTGATCCCACCACTGTCAACCCAATATCTGTTTATTACACAGTGTTTGTGTGAAGCACTTAGGAGAAACGCCTTCTTCAGTAGAGTACACAGGGAAACGTGACTGTACCATGAATGCAGACATAAACAAAATCCTGTATCGCACTGTGACCATTTAGAAAATACTGTTTAGTGACTCTCTCTCTTTAAAACACATGACATTGTGTTACAGAATGGCAGTCAGGTGTAATTTTACCCACGCGGTCGCTATCGAATAAATAATTAATCGCACATCGAATCAAACACTCCAACGTTATTGCAAATATCCAACTTAGGCTGTCAATAATATGTGCTTGTCAGTGCAGCCTTTACATACATGTTGCTGAACAGGCTGTGGCTTTTAATGACAAACCCTTGTACATCGACAGTAACCTATCGCAACACATTTATCAAAGGGGAAAGTGACAACGTCTATTAACGCTATTATTTACCTGCACACTACGTTTGTCGCCTCTGAAGCATGGAAACCACCGTAAAAGAGCGGAGGGGCGTAAAAATATGAAAACACCGGCTGAGAAACGTATGTTGCATTCAGGCACTGTCCTTATGCTCTAAAGGGACCGTTGTATTAAAGACGCTGCACTAAAAAACACGTAACGCCTTCTTTATAACCAAATTAAAACGTTTCATTCTTTGGTTTACTTCATATACACTTAGACGTATAAGGACTTGATAAAACGACTTTTAAGAAAAGCTATTTCATTTACTTTTGCTGTCGTTTCTGTTGACGTAGCTGTGCGTCTGAGCTCACGATCGCGATAAATCCGATAGTACATGAAAGCAGCATTACAACAGCATTGGCATAGTGTGCTGCAGCTTTAGAGACAGTGGCAGACATGTTTATAACTGCTGTTGGCCATTTTTCTGAAGCTGTTTTATTAAAATTGTTGTAGCTGTGCTCCGTGCTTTGTTTCTCACAGCGAGATTTAAAGGCATGCATCTTTTTTCTCCTCATATAGGATGGTACTTGCCAGAATATTTTACTTCTTATTCCAATTTATTTATTTATTTTTACTGTTCTTCAAAATCCAATTTACAAGCAGGTGTTTCATCAAAGGTGCTTGTGAGATAGGCAAGAAGCTTAGAAAAAATATTTCTCCTCTTACTTTGTGTAGGATTTTACCCTGTTCATCTTTTTAGCATGTTAGTTTGTTAAGCTTTGCTTCTTAGCACAGGTAAATGTCACAATAAACCAAAGTATTGGAAGAAATTACATTTTGACCAGATGATGGTGCTGGATGTTATTAATTCATCCCATAAATACATAAAGCAAAAGTCAATCTTATGGCACTGGAGGAAAAGTTAGTTCATCCCTAAAGTCAGCCCTTTTTTTATGCTTGTCTACGATGACAGGTTTTAAAGTCATTAGACATGTACATTACACGCTCTAATTTAGTCATTTGATTATTTTTTCAACGTAGTTTATAAAATGCAGTCAAAATCTACAAAGTAAACAAAATCCCTAAAATTACAGGATGCTTATCCAGGATACTAATCCAGGTTTTGGATACCCCCAACCCATGCTACACAGTTACTTACCTTTAAGCTTTACGTGTGAAATACCTCAGCCACATTTAATTTCATATGAACTGTAAGTGATCAAAGGTCACGGAAATTATCAAATGCTATGGATTATGGTTGATGGGCCAAATATAATAGGTTATTTACTTAATTGTATATTTATGTACGTACCTAGGTCTGTAACACTCTGTGTGTCTAGATACTGTTTACAACAATAATTTAATCAAACTTTTTGGTTTGGTTACTTTGTGTTATTGGGAACTGTGGTCACTTGCACTTTGATACAATTACAGTTACAGGTTTTTCATATTATTTCACACTTGACGTGATCTATTTTTGTAATTTTTACATTTTTATTAATATTTTTATGTGTTTTTATAAAATACAGACAACAATCTTCCCTAAAATTACTGAATATTCCTACTGCACAGTAATCAAGTGCAATAATAGGTTACTTACGTATATTTACTTACATACTTAGGTCTGTAACACTCCAAGGATGGTTCCAGTTACTGTTGTTTTTATATTATTGTTGCTTTTAAGATGGATGGGCCAAATGCCATACCTTACTTGTTTGATTGCATATTTACGGGGTTACCTAGTTAAAGGTTTCCCCCACACATGAAACCACCCAGTGATTCAATCAGAGTATTGGGTCTGATCACTCTGTGTCACTGTGGTCACTTCCTCCTCGACAGAGAGGCGGGCGCGTTCACATAGCGGAGGGCTTCCTCTTCCGTGCTGGTGCCCGCCACAGAAGAACGATAGAAAATGGCGAGTCTTTGCAAGAGGCAGCAATGCACAATCGACAGGCGCGGCTTTCGCCAGGAACTTGACTCGTGGAGACACAAACTCATTCACTGTGTAGGTAAGGACAATGGCAATTCCACTCTGTGCACTTTTACACATTGAATTAGGCCTTTGTGTGACCTTTTATCGGCGTAAATAACCATCTATTACTGCACTCTCTCGGGGCATCTCGAGCGACTTTTTTGTCCTCTCGCGGTAGCCAGACTGAGCACTTAGTTAAATGTTGCAGTTTTTGACAATGTTTTAGCACTCATTGTGTTTCTTCTTTGTTTTTCATCGTCACATAATCTTATAGTGTAGACTTTATGCATCTACTGGCGTAACGTAGTTTGTTTAAAGGGCACTGTGCTTGTTTTAAAGGGAGTGTCAGTAGGCGACGCGTCGGCCAAAAGCGCCTCTGCGCGTTCCCGTGTGATGATACTGTATTTTTAGATGGGGGAGGGAAACATGTACTCAAGATGTGATGTTTTCACTTTACGGTTAGCTACACGTTGAATGATGTTCTCAATTTACATGCAGCCGACTTGCAAATTAGTACCCGTGGACGCGCATTACTGCATTGAGGAAGTGGCCACCCCGCTGCTCGGCTAGTTTCGACGAAACACAAGTAAAACTTCTTTAAGTCAGTGCCCTTTTAAAACGAGGGGTTTAAAAGGCCATTGTGTATTTAAAGCTGGTTGTATTGTGTGTGTTAGCGTGGGAGTAGAGGGTTGGAGTTGATGTAGATCTATAATTGTTTTCTCACACTGTACAAGCGAACAAGGTAAACATTGTACCTCCGTAACAAAAGCACGTTAGCGTGTTAGCATGCTGATGTTATCATTCAGCTCAAAGCACCACTGTGCTCAGGGGTTAGGGTTTGGTCCTTATACAGACCCCGTTGATCTTATCACCAATTAATTTTATAAGAAGATCGTATCAAGTTTATCCTCAGAGCTCTGTGTTCAAGTAAATGGGCGACTTCCATGGTGCAGCCTAACAATTGAGTGAGAACAATGCAGTTTAAGTCCATAAATGGGAAGGAGACGTAACCTGGTCCACTTGAAAGTATTAGGAAAGATTTTGTGAAAATACATTCACGATACCTAAATTCTTCATTTTAATTATTTACAAATGAGAAATGATTAGTCTTCACGAGTAATAAATGTGTTGCTTGTTTATAAAGTCGTTCATGGGTAATATGAAGGTCCCAGTGATTTATTTTATATATGGGTATGTATATATTTTGTCTCCCCTACAATGATCGATTGCTGAGATTAATAGTTTCACACAGTTTGAGATTTGAAGAAAAGAAGAAGCCATTTTTAAATCATCCATGTCTTCCAAGCCTTCTCCTTATGACTCAGTAACATAGCAACAGCCAGTTTGGACACTCTGCACCATCACACTCACATTGACCAAATGAGGAGCAGAGAATAACTTGGCAAACCCGATGTTTACTATCAAATTAGCTTTTTAAGTTTTTGTTGTTGTTTTGTTTTTGCTGGTTTATTCTTTATAGTTGGGTTGTTCTCACTGTTATCTCTCTTATAGGAGCTTATGGTAATGTTTACAATAATTATTACAGGGATTATTTCTTGTTTTGACTCGCAATGTGCCTTATTAAGACACCATTTTCATATTAGGTAGAGCTGCCTGGATTTGATTGGATAGAAAATAATTTTGAAATGGGAATCATGAGAACCTAAATCATAGATTTGTTAGTCCATGCTTAAGTAGTGGTAATGGTTGATACATTATGCAAAATGATTTAAATTTTAATGCTTAGACATGAATATATGCAGTATTTTTCCTTTCTTATGGTTTTTGGCAGAATGTTAAACAGATTTTGATAATGTGTGTACATTGTAGGGCACAAAGACTGTTTTAAAACCCCGAACACTACTTCTCATGCCGCTGATCTCAAAATGTCACATGAAATCAATTTCACTTTAAGAGGGTGCTATGTATAGATCTTATTGAGATGTGTGATGTATATGTAAGGCATATACTGTGAGCACAAAAAGTAACATCTTAGGTTTTGTAGTGCAGTGTGAAATGTTTTCAGCTTTTCCCTGTTTGCGGTAGGTTAAATTAAGATTTTGTAATGAAAGAGCGCGAGTGCAGAAAAACAGTTTACACATACTGCTAAAGTTGTCAGCTTTGTGTTTGTGATCATCAGTCAGAAACTAGGTTAACCAAAGTTTAGATCCAAAAAGATGAGATTTTGCATCATATTTCAGTTTTATAAATGCACAGATGAATTTTGGCGCTTGTCCCTGCCTGATATACATAGTATGCTCAGTGTAAACTGTTAGTTTGGAGTGAACAAATTTATTTTAGCTAAGCTGCCACGATAGTAGGTGGGCCAAATGCTTGTCATTGAATAAAAAATGGGGGTAGCGTAATGGCTTTCTGACAAGTCACTAGCTATTGATCCAGGACTGTTCAGTTAGTCAGTTCCCCATTTATGATTGACAAATGACCCTTGTGTTTCGGCTATAATTGTAAAGCTGCAAAGTACATGACAACAGCATCAGTCTGCTAGCTGGAGAATGACATATTCTGTCCACGACAACAAGGACATACTTTTGTTTGGCTTTTTGGTGGAGAGGGCTGCACGCCACCACCACCCTGCTGACGCTGAAATGGGACATTTTGTCTTTGTGTATTTAATGAGAGCAGTAAAACTGCAGGGCACAGACAAGCGCAATTGTCCCACAGAACAGCAGCAACAATTGTCTGTATGTTTGCCCATACATGTGTTTATGGTACATCAGCCCACAGATGCAAACTGTGTGGCTGAAAATGTGTGTTCTGTCTGGATTTGGGAAAATTTGGCCCATCATAGCACCAGCAAACATTCAAAAATGCCTGGAATGTGACTTATTCATGCTTGTATTTGACATGTTAGTGAGTGGGTATTAGGATTTGCTCAAAGAAATAACAAGCAACTCATGACATCAGGCAGATTGTGTTGTTTGGCATGGTCCGTTTTCTGCTCTAGCATGTCCTCTCGGTTGGACTTGTGGCCTACATCTTCCTAATTTGCAAAAAGAGCTGGTTTATTTCTGTTGGCATTTTGCAGGACATCGCAAACAGGGTGTGCGTGTTTGCGTGTGTGTTTCTATGTGCGTTTCTATGTGCATGCGCCCTGTTCTTTATATTTGCCTAAAATCATATTTGTTATTCAAAGTTATGCCTTGTGCAGCATTACACCATTTGACTGTCAGTTTGCATCATATCATGTTAAGCATTCATGTAGTGGGTTTTTTTTTTTCCTCTGCTGTAGATGTTGCTTAAAGCTGCCACCTCACCGCCTGCTGCTTAGCATGATCCGACTACTGTATATAGCTTGTAATGAGCAGAATTTGTAGTCACCAAATCAGACTTCAAGAACTGCTTTGGTCATGTTCATGTTTGTCTCTGCATATCTGTTAACTTACTGTAAGATGATTTTTTCCATGAATAAAATCGCAGGCAGCAGCAGCAATTGTTTTTTTGGTAGTTAGTATTTAGGTCTGTATGCAGTGGGCTGTCTCGTGATGAAGATTGTCGCGTACGGCAGCTCTACTAATTTGTGCAACTTTGTCATCTCTGCTCTCATCTTCTGCCTTTAGCCCCCAGCCCCATGTTACATCTTCAAAGAGCATTGCTCAGGGAGCTCAGTGACCCTCTCCCTACAAAATTATCCTCTTATGAGCATCACAATCTGAACATTGGTATAATTTTTAAACATGATGCAGCATTAATACACAAAAAGATTGTATTGATGACAAATTGCTTACTTTGCTTACTTTACTATTGCATACTTTTTTCCTTCTTTCTTTGTTTTTTTTTTTTTGGTTTGTTTTTTACAAAGGCTGTGACCAAATGTGGCAGATGTAGTAAGGTTTTTTTTGACTTCCCACTGATTCAAGCCTCGGGAACCTCCTGTTCTCCAAGCTTGTGGTCACTCCTTCTGAGATGGTGTGTGTACAGTAGTTACAGTGGGGGATGGGTTGAGTGGAGGTTGATGCAGCACTGTACAGTCTCAGCACTAGAGCGGCACAGGGAAGGGTGGGTCATCCAATGGAAAAAACACTGCCTTCCCACTTTGAGGCTGTATGTTATCATTTTACCAATGTAAATCATGAAATGAGTTAAAATTTCAAATCAGATTAGCGCTTGAGGAATAAACAGATGCATTGGTAACTAATGTAAAGTCCCTCATGTGTTTTATAATGTGTCATAGTCTTAGTGTTCCCAACCAGAGCTACAGGGCCAGGTGGAGAGGTGCGACATCAGTAGCACAGAAGTAGGTGGCTTCAAACATTTATAAGCCAGTAGTATTGTTTGATTTTACTGTAAATATACAGTAGAGCAAAAATCTACAACTGGAACCACCTCCTTTTACATAAAGCTTTCTACCATCACACTATCGTTGGGTTTCTCTACAGCACAGATACAGCATCAGAAGTCATAAGGTTCTTGGATGACATTCTTAACATCAGGATTTATGAGATTTTTTTTAAATTACGTTTGTGTCAATATCATTGCCACACAATATTGAATTAAACGCAACGTAATGAAGATGCATGTTGTCATGTACTTCCAGTGCACTGCAAATATGATGCAGTGGCCGCTCATTGATTTTGTGCATAGGCTCATAAAACAAAATTGACCCTCAGGCTACACTCCCAACCTACATAGTGCCAGAAATACACAGCAAAGGCTTTATTGCACATTATGTTTAAATGAGAGTGATGTACAGCATAGGTTAAGGTTAGGATTTAGGATGGTTAAGCTGATCCTAGATCTGTGGGATTTCTCTTTCTAAGTGCTGGTGGGAAGGGCAAGGGTGTCACACACTCCAAATCTTTCAGTCTCCGATTGGCTAGCAATGTAGGTCACGAGAAGGCTAAGGCAGATTGAACAGAGTTACTGCACAACATGTGCGTACATAAGCTCTGTGAAAAACCAAGAAAGCTCCACGGTCAAGGTTTGTGGCTGATATTTAACTGAAGTCATTCATTTATCAAGTTGCAACACAGTTTGTTATCGTTTCATTAAAGTTTACATTTCTTTCTTTTCTTATCTTTATGTGACCGGTTTGCCTGTTGGTCATATTATACTTTCAAGGCTCTGTTTTGTAATAATCATTTTACTAAATGTAAAGATAAGATGCTTAATAACAATTGCAAAAAATAATTATACCTAGTAAATGTACACACACATTGTAGCTTTACACACACCAAGCCTGGAAGCCCATTGACTAGTTCTGAATTTGAAGGGTTACCAATTAATTTAATTTTGTGTCCTTTCATTTTTGCATGTAATTATGGCTCCTAATTAAAAGGAACATTCCTCAAAATGCACTTTCTAGCTATGGTCAGAAATTAAGAGTTGGTTTGAAACCTGCTCATATAAGAGCAGAAAATGGCTCATATAAATTATAAAAGTGGAAAGCAACATAGTAAAATAATTGTTGGCATAATGTCAACGTCAACACCATCAGGCAAACCTAAATATCTTTTGTTTTAATCTATTCCCTCATGGTCAAAAGGGGAACATGTATTTTGAATAATCATATGTACATTGCTGTTAAAAAGGTTATTCTCTTTTCAGTGTACCTCTGTGAGAATTAAGCTGCGTGCTTTCACTCAGTTATAAATTGCCTGGAGGCGAGCTGCTGTATGCATTCAGAGTTTTTTATTTATTTATTTTTAAAAAAAAGCATATAAAGGTCTGAAATAGCAGCATTATCTGAAAACATCAACCTACAAAGAGCTGAATGATTGACACCAATGACAAACTCTGCCCTTGATTTGAAAATCTGTTAAAGATGTACGCGAACAATTCTGGGTAAATTCATTTTGACTTTGTACCTCTGTAACTGGTGCTTATTATTGTATCTGGAGGCTATCTGAGCACCATACAAGATGTGTGTAGCAGCAGTTCAATGATGACCTAATTCCCTTTTTAACATATTTAATTGATGAATGTTCATTGAGACAGGAAAAACACCTTGAAGATCTCAATGTCAAGATCCAAAAGTTCATATTATACAGCAACTGTAGGCATTGGGCACAAATTACACTGACTTGTTCTGTTTGTTGGACATTTTAACTTTGTCCATTATTCTGTTTTTATATGCTCATTTATTTTTTAGAGCTTGCATGACAATTCTACATGCTATCAATATTTTATCCTGAGTACATGTAGGCTGCTTCCTCTTCTAAAAGTACATCACTGGTCCCAAAATGGTTTGTTTTTTAAAGAGCTACTGTACCGTGCTCTGCTGCATTCATAAGAAAATATAATATTGCCTCATAGTCATGGTTTACAGTATGACACATTTGAAATGCCCTAAACTGAATTCCTCAAGAGTGGTTTGATGTCATAGCGCTGCTCTGTCAAACGAAAGTGGATGACCTACTTTTCTCCTCGTGCCTCTGAAATATTTCAGAAATAGGATTGGATAGCTCCAGCTGAAGTCCTGTGCACTAACCCAGAAACAGACTCATGCTGCAGCTATAGGCAAGGCTGTGCTTCCCCCCCCCCCCCCCC
>OOFC01049576.1:24675-70862 GCA_900323345.1 Pseudochromis fuscus
TCCCCCCCCCCCACTCTCTCTTTATGTTTGGCTGCTGAAAAGTGGGTGGGAATTTGTAGGGAAGCAGAGTGAGGCATTTTAACAGATGACAGCTTTTATTGAATTCACTGTGACTTTTGGAAGAGAGTGGATGGTAAGAGCTGATCATTTTCTCACTACTTTCTCTGCCAGTCTATGAAGATGTAAGTGGGTGTTTGATTAGACGACCAGTTCAATTGATGTTTTAACTTGGGTCTTTTTTTTTGTATCGGCCTAAACATTTGAAATGTTCACTACATATGTGCTTTACTTAGCTTTTAACCATCTATTTGTTTGTTTTATGTGCCAGAATGGTTTGTGTTGTTCTTTTGGCCTCGTGGGTGGCACATTTTGAATATTGTTCTCTTGTTTAAGATCCAGTTCAGTAGACAGATATTCTCTTTGACCTCTTTAGTGCTTGATTTAACACACATAGCGGTTTGGGTTGGTTATTGTGACCCTGCGGCAGTAAGCAGACATTGCATATTATGATATTGCACTGTAAAGTGAAGTCTTATGCAGCATAATGCACTATATTTTTCAACAGCTGAGACTGTGAGATGCCACCGCAGCATTAGTAAGGCATACAATGTTTTATCACGATGTATATGTGACATAGATGTGTATTATACTCAACTGTAAATTTTGATTCAATGTGTGAAGATCTGATTTTGGTTAAATTCCTGATTCCTCCAACATTGTACAGGGTACTTTGACACCATTACCTAGCAGTGTCGTTACCGGCTGTTTCTTTTTTATGTTACAACGTACAGTCACTCCCAACTCTGTAGGTGCTTCAGTTGCTTGGCAACAGGAGGATGGAGTGTATGTATTTACTGCTGAAGTAAAAACCTGGGGTGAAAGCTGATAATGTGTGTTTTAACAGAGGCAGCAGTTGTCAAGTTGAAATAGAAAAGCAAAGACAAGCCTGGGTATATGGCAGAGACATTATCATATGAAATCTTTGTGATGTACAGTAGACGAGGCTCAAACATTTTTTTTTTCTATTGAGTACAGCAGACTAATTTGGGCCCTTGGGCAAAGAAAAGGTTGTTTTAAACAGTGACTCATTCTGAGTTTCTGCTCTGCTGCTTTTGTCGTCAGCATCAAGTCTTAATTTGGAGTAAATATGAACAAATGTTGGGTGTAAATGTTCAAACTATTGCTGCACGCTTGCGCCTGAAAACTGCATATTTATTGAATTTTCTGTCTTTCCTCAGGTTTTGAGAGCATTCTTGAAGGTCTGTTTGCTCCAGAAGTGGTAGAGGACCTAAGATTATTTAAGGGTAAGTAACTCAGACCAGTAGTGGCCATAGTGGTACAAGTCTATGAATGACAGTTTTGTGGTTTCTGTGTAATGTGTTATCTGCTCACTATGACAATGCTGCTGCATTGTACCATCTGGTACCCCTGTACATTCAGTCAGGACAAGCCCACTGGCTGCAGAAGAGAAGATGGACTGTGTTCCTACAAAGTCTGTGTTTTGGGAGGCGTGGGGCCTGTGTAAAAGTCTACAGTGTCCTATAGACATTTCTACAATGTATAATGTTTGTGAGACAATAGCAAGCATTATTTGACTTGTCATTGCATTTGCACTGAATCTAAATTGACTTTCTACAACGGCATCTGCTGCTGCTGCTGCTTCAGTTGAGCTGGAATAATTTTTTCCAGATTCGGTCAGTGTCTCTAAAACAAACCAGGAAACTCTGATTAAGACCCACTCTGTCATATCTGTTCATTTAGACATTTCTGTAGAAGTGTTGTCTCTGAGAAGAAGATCGGGTTCAAACAGAATATGGATTTAAAACATTGTTATCATGTCCTCTACCTGTGGCGAGAAAAGTCGGTTGCTGTGTTAGTGCATTTTGTTTTAAAGTTGTGTCTCTATAATTTCATGTGCAGGACAGTCACCCATTGAATAGCTTTGATTCTTATTTATATCATTTTTATTAATGTTGTCGTTTTATCAATTCTCCTGAACTTAATTATCAAATGTGCTCTAAAATGAAATGAGGCTTCTGCCATCTGTTTTGTGTCCACAGACTTTGAACCGATAGCAGTGTCTGACTGGTCATTTGATGAAAACTGTCTGTTCTGCTGTTTGAGAAGAGACAAAGTAAAAGTAAGTTTTCTTTCTTTCTTTTTTTTTTCTCTTGAATTGTGAACTTGTGTTCATGTCTTACTTCATAGTTGTATTATGTAGCTAGTTTCCTTTCAGACTTTTCTGTGGTTAAGAACAACAATGTAGGATATATGATAAAGATCAGAATTGAGACCTGTTTTAGAGGAGGAGTGTCCCAGGACTTTTAACAAGTGGGTCCAGCTTACATTATTAAGGGATGAATGTTACACATGTATTAATGGTGGCTGTACTCAAGGTTTCTTATTCAAATGAGCAACTTGATCCATGTACTTAAGCAACAACTAATTCTAATAAGACAAATCTTCTGATTAATCGTCTGAAGGCCCTTGATTTAACAGTTTTGCACTTTCACAGGAACACTTAATTGGCTTAAACAACGAGGGGCTTGAAGATCCACCCAAACCTCTTGTGGTTAAAGATCAAATCACAATCAGCAGACTAGAGAAACAAGCAGAGGAATTTCTCCATGCAGTCCTCTGCAGAAAAGGTGAGTCTTGATCTCTCACTGATGCTGTGGGTGTAGCGTGCATTAGTTTTTCTATTGTTAGGACACTAGTGAGCCTGGTATGGGAGAACCTGCCTGTGGACAAGGTGCCGGATGTGAGTTAGTAAGCTTTTATTTAAATGTATTTCATTCAGATTGCTGCAACTACAGATCATTGCGTATGGAAAATGACTTCAGCCTCTTTTTTTGCTTGCAAAGTGGCTAAAATCAGTATTTGTCTTGTTAAAATATTCTTCAAATGCATGCTTCAGGCTTTACAAATGATTAGATATGGCTCAATAAAGGAATGCAGACTAACCAGTTCTTGCTTTCTTTCAGATGTGCCAAATTTCTCAGACCCACACATTCCAGTAGTGGCTCGAGAGATTCTTCAAAGAATGATCAGACAGTTTGCTGCTGAATATACCTCAAAAACCAGCTCCCCTCAGGACGGTCTCTTAGATTCCCAGCCTCAGTCTGACCAAAGCCTGCCGGCCCCACCCTTGCTCTCAGGGGCCCCTCCTCCTCCTACCAGCCCTGCTGCCACCCTGGTTGGGCCTCAACACAACCAGAACCCTGTCCTAAGCAAGCTCCTCATGGCTGACCAGGATGCTCCTCTTGACCTCACCATCAAGAAGCCCCTGGCTGAGCCCAGTGAACAAGGTAGGTAAAACCAATCTGTAACACAGCTGTTTCTTCAGCAGTTGTGCAGTTGTTATAGGCCTGTCTTTTCTTAAAAGTGATGCTAAATAAGGTTTCATTGTGTTGTTTTTAATAGATGGAGTCCTTGATTTATCCATCAAAAAGAATCGCTATAGCAGCAGCAGCCTGCCTGTTCGTAGTCCCTGCCTCTCTCCAGCTACATCCACGTTGAAAGGGTAAGAAGTTTTCTTTTTAGTCTCCACTCCTTAACCAGGAATGTTTTTGAAGATTTGGTGCAATGCAGTTTAGAATGACCAAAATAAACTTAGATTATTTTGGTGTACAGGTTAATTGTAGTTATTTGAGATCACACGGCCAAATGGTGACTTGATAAAAATGAACAGCCACAAACAGGGTTATGTTAACATTAAAAACATTAAAACATTAAAATCAGCGAAACACCCCCATGCGGCCTAGCTACTTGATTCTGATTTTAAACCTCCCTATTATACTATCATTGAAAGTGAACTACATTTTAGATTTTAAATTATTGCTCCTTATTTAGTCTGACAAGTCGCTGGTTTTCACCACAAGAGTTGAAAGTAGTTTGGCCTTGTTCTGTTTCTGCCATTATTTTCTGGCAAAATCTGACTGGCCTGATTTTAGTGATTCATTACATCACTTGCAGTTTTGCTAATATTCTTGCATCTCTATGCAAGGTGAATCATCTATAACACCTTTTTTATTTAAAAAAAAAAAAAAAAAAGAAAAGAAAAGAAGAAAAAGAAAGCCATAGACCACGGTAAGGGATTCAAAGATGGATGACTCCACATGAAACTGCTCCTTGAAGAGTACAACTCTGCACAAAGGCATTGGAGAGATACTCTTGAACTGTAGTTGAATTCTCAGATACTGAACACGTCTTCAGTGATGAAGTAATGTAGCAATATGTTCAATTCTTTCTTCTAAAGAAAAATAGGAAGGATTGCATTGAGTTGTTTTAATATGACCTATTATTGTGCAGGTGGTGATTATATATTAACAGCAAATCTTCATTTTGAAGGACTACAGAAGGAATATCTTACCATGATGCCAATGCTTTCTAAAGAGCAATGGTACTGATACCAGTTACTCAAAAAATAAACATTTTCTTTCATGTCATTCAACCAAATTACAGAACTGTTTTTCCATTTTGAATTTTGTACTCTTACCATTTTCTTGAAGTTCTAAATAAATCAAACATTTGAGCCACTATCTATAAAGACAGGATTTATTATTATTTTTAAAATTTGGTTTTGTTTTCCTTGAAAGCAAAGCCTCTTTATCTGGACATGAAATTGCCTGTAATTCAAATAGTATTGAGTACATAAGCACCACTCACATTGAATTCTCCTCATCTACTGCTTTAGGAGCTTATAGCTGCTATTCTTATCACAATGGTCCTGCCTCTGGTTTTCATCTTAATTTGAATGTGATATAAAGCTTGGTTAAAATGGCTGGTGTTGACACCAAATGTTGTGTAAAAGTAATAATGCTGGCAGATCAATTTTGTATCAGGTTATTTGAAACCTAATCAGTGTCTATACAATCACAACTCTTCAGATTGACTCATGATTTGAAAAGTCTTTTCAAAATAGACATTTGATTTTGTTTTGATCCAACTTCAACTTGCCCATGAATTGTGCATTTTTCATGACTTGAGTTAGTCAGGTAGGTTCTGGGTACTTTATCAGTTTGATACACACTACAACCCTCTGCTGGCTTACTCTTTTATTGCTGCGCTTGTTCAGTGGTAACGTCACACACAAAATGTCAAGAGCTTGATTTGCATTAGTCATTTCGTATGGCATAGTAATTGTGCCCTGCTAAACATCTACACACAAGCTCCCTTACTGCAATGACAAGTAATCCCTCCTCCTGGCCATGCTTTTTGAGCCACAGGAGCACTAAGACTTGTATGTATTCCAAAAAGTGCCTTTTCTTTGCTTTCATTTTCATTGTTTCTTTGCCCTTTCTTTCTTTTTTCTTCCTTTTTTTCTTATGTTGATGCAAAATTTGTAAAGAATTATCTCAAAGCAAGCAAATAAAAACATTGTCAAACTTGAGCCTTTTTTGTTCTTAAATATCCCTCACATTCACACGCTCAGTTGTTCCTAAAGATAGTGATGTTACCAAAGCAAGGTCATATAATAAAGGAGTGGCCAACATCCTCCCTTCCCCAACCCATCCTCCTTTTAGAAAAGAGAAAAGGGCACTGTGCAAGCTCTGCTTACATCCAATTTCCTTCCATCCAATCAGGCGATCCTTGAGAGCGGACGGACAAGTCGGGCTGTTTATGAGGAGCCTACAGGATGGGAGGAGGAGGGAGAATTTCGGCCACTCCGCCTGTTATAAGCCTTCTTCGTCTCTTGCATACTCGCTGCACATCAAAGAGGAGGCCGATCTGGAGAGCGACCCAGAGTCACCTCTCAGCCATAACCACAGCTCCAGCCCCACTGACCTTTTTAGAGATGCGTCTGCTTCCTGGAATTCCAAAACTCATTTCGGGGCCCTACTCAAACTCAAAGCCAGCAGTGAAGCTAGTGAGCACCTTAAAGATATACCTAAGTTGTTGGAAGCTGCAGGACTTCTGACCAAGTCACTTGCCTATGAGAAGGGAAACCTCCAGGAGGCCTGCAGAGACAACAGCCTACCGCTCTCACAGTCATCACCTTTTGACCTCAAGATTCCCCAGGTGCGAGTTTTGACCTCAGGAACAGACGCGTCGTGGGATTCCCTGTCCTCTGATTATTCAGGTTCACTTTGTGAGACTGGTCTGGGAAAGAAGCTTTGTTCAATTCTACCCCGGCAGACCCAGAAAAAAAACAGCAGAGGGTTTAACAGCTCAGGTTCGGAGAAAGACTACTGGCCTTTCTCCTCTGACCGCCAAGCCTTGGGGGGGAACTATCCTATGGACTCAGAGTCAGACCTGGCTAACAAGCAGCCGAGGAAGAAACGGGGGCGGTATCGACAATACAACACCGATCTACTGGAAGAGGCGATTGTTGTGGTGATGGGAGGGAAAATGAGTGTGTCTAAAGCCCAGTCAATCTATGGCATTCCCCACAGCACCCTGGAATACAAAGTTAAAGAGCGCTTGGGAACCTTAAAACATCCCCCTAAAAAGAAAATGAAGCTGATAAGCCAGGTGGAGGAACAGGATGTTTCTCCAAACAGGAAGGGAAACCCCCAGCACATTGTTTCTGAGAAAAGAGAGAGCGCATCTGACGAGAATGGGACTGATTTCCACGACGGAAGCCTCTCATCAAATGAGTGATAACATACTAACAGTGATGTGCTTTTAACCTTTGCATTTGCCAGACAGTGGTAGTAGCTTACTTGGTTGTCCATAAACCTCCATAGTTGCATTTAGTAGTGTTTTATATTTTACCCCTGACTTTGGTCATTATGTGCACCTATCCTAAACACCAAAAACATGTTTCTCGTTGCAACACATATTGTCTGTCTATATTACAGAATATTTTAATACATTTCAGTTTATTTGTTTAAAATATTCTTAGAAAATATTGTTTACTATCTTTCAAAATAGTCAGAGCTGAATTGAAACTTGTCTAAGGTTGTGGCGCCCCTCAGTGTCTTCTGTCAGTACTGTCCAGAAGTATAAAGTGAACATACAGTCACATTTGAGTATGCAATTCAAACAAGTATGGCTAAAAACACTGAGTATTTATGGAGGACTATGAGAGCTGCTGTCACTGTTTTGCAAATGCATTCCCATAAAATAGACACTGGAGATGTAACAGTATGTCCAAACAGTAACATATTTATTAATTCCAAACACTACACTATATATACAAATTATTTATTCATTTTTTTCTAGTCTGTTGGAACAGTATAGTCTTGAATTTCATCCTCCCTTTTCAATTCCGCTGAAGCTCATCTTCACACGCCTGACACTTTTTTTCCACAGACTTTTTTCATATTTATTTATTTATTTTTTCATTGCCTTCACAGCACTCAGGTTAAGTTCAGATTGAGATGCGTCACTAGTCAGTGAGAGAAAATGTCTATCAGTTAATGCATTACTGTACACACATAAATATACCTCAGCTACAGATATGCTTAGCAAAATCATTGCCTCATAGGCCACCTAACAGGAAAGGATAGCAAACCAAAATAAGCCTTTTGGGGTAATATTTCAGGACTTCTTACTGACAAGTGAGTGTCTCCTATTCTCAAATGTCTTCACAACCTACCTTAAGTAGTCATCAGTAGCATTTCAGTGCCAGTGTAAGCCTTCAAAGCATTTCAGTTCAATGTAATTCAGGGCTTATATCTTTTTAGATTTCAGGTATTATCTCTGGGATTCAACACAAGAAAAGTAGAACATTTAATTTATTCATTTATTTTCATCAAATAATGCAGAAACATCAGAGTTCTATACATATGTACAATACTTACACATACATACAGACGTGATGAAGAATAGTATCTTTTAATCATCCTTATTTGTGAGGATGACACTTTGTTGTAGCTTGTTACCATTTTGTTAGCTAGCCAAATTAGCTAACCTGGTTACAATCATGCCTCAACACACACTCACCCTATAGCTCGGCTTTCTAAGGCAAAAATTCAATGGAACTTGTTTTCTCCTCCCTGTGGAGAGTAAAAGGGACAACTCTTCGATGTCACTTTTGTACTGCAAAGACAAATGACTTGAATTATTGAATGTAAATTAATGTCTGTAAGCTGTACTGCATTTAAGATTCTAATTATATTTTATTAACCATTAGAGGAGCTAATTAGCTCGTGCAGTTATAGACAAACCCAGATGTACTGTAATTATTTTCTATAACTGCCTGGATAAAAATTTGAAGTTGTTCGCTGCCTCCAGAACTAGTATGTGATTTGGTGGCGGGGGGCAAAATAAAACAAAAAATTCACATCTTGAAGCCGACCACGCAAGCATGTGGGTGGGTTAATTTACTGTATCAAAGCTCAAGTTGACGCTATTTCCCTCAAATGAATGAATCATTGTTTATATACAGAGGAAGACTTGTTCCCTGCATGTGACACTTTCATTGAATTTTTGCCTGATTTTTCACTCGGCCTCGTCCATTACTTTGCTATCAGGACACCTAATTGTGCATTACCACTTTTACCTCAGGATGTTGCAGAATATGGGATCATAGCCCATTATTCTTCTATCAGGTTGACACACATAGCTCTGGAAAATCTTGGTAATAATGTTTTTGCAAATCTTCCAGCCTTCTAGATGAACGTGGATGTTTTCTTTAAAGAAATTATTTAACTTCAAGTCGTTAACTCAGATATTATATTTGCAGTCATATTAAATAAATGTGAGAATTCGTTCAGCAGTAACATCTAGTGCAGGGACTTGCACACTTGTATATTAATAGCAACGGAAGTTTTATTTCTATACTGGCGCTTCTTGCTCTAAATGCAGGTATTCTTTATTTTATGTTATTTTTTAAAATCATGGTTGGATATCTCGCTCTGTGATTAAAATCTTGATCTCTTGTAAAGTATTTGTAATCAAATTAAATTGCATTTAATGTTTACACATATTCGTAAATCTTTAAATTATAAGTAAAATCTAAAGTCACTGATTCACCGTCATTAAGTTATTCTTGCATTGACAATCATCCAGCATTACTCAAAAGTCACACTTTTAATTTTATTTATTTGAATTAATACATTAAAGACATACAAGCGCTTTTGGTTTACTGATGGGTAAATCATGTTTTTCCGCTCCTCACTTGTTGTAGCAAATCTAATGGTTGACTACCTCATCTGGAAAACTCATATCAGAGTCTGCTGTTCTCGTAGTGTTTTATGTAGCAGTTACTCATGCACACAACACACAGTTTACTGTAAAATTCTCGGAGCATAGGCAAATAACTTCCATAAAGTTGATATAGTACAGCTTAAAATGTCAGAGTTCAACCATATGTAAATATTTTACTGTATGCTTGTAGTCGATTGCACCCTATCCTATTTAATAGTTTTTTGGGTTGTTTTTTTTAAAAATCCTTTTCTTTGTCTTTTAATGAAGAGGAAGCTGTTTAGGGGGCTCGTGCTTGTTTTTACCTGCTTTGGAGGAACCCTTTTGTTCCTGAAGTAGGTGAAGAGTTTACTCCCACTCCCTTTAGATACCTTCTCAAACTGATAACATATTTGGAGTTATTTTGTTACTGCAGTATTTATTAACCAATGATTAAATAAGGGTTTTATTATTGCTCAAGTAACCACGAATGTAAACAGCTTTAAGAAAAAACATTACTCACATTAGATGATTATAGATGTAAATGTATAATTCATTAAAATATATATTTAACTGTCTTACATGATAGATGTAAAAGGCTAAGATATAAGACTGTCCTACCTTCTGACACAAGTTGGTTATCTTTGACTTAGTAAATAGAATATATGAGGACCAAAGTCTTCTTTGTGACCGCAAATGATGTTGCTTTTGAAATGACTGAAGGGTATCGCTGTCCATAAAGATATGTACAGATTTTGTATATTTGATTTAACATTTACTGCATAAAAGGAATGACACTGGGTGTAATTTGCATGAATGGACTAAATCATGTGTGTCATTGGGAAGTTGTTTATGGTGAAATTTATCTTTTGAGGTTGTTTTATTGAAAACAAATATTGGAGTGTTGGTGTGTTTGCCATCAAGTCATCAGTGTATTTAAGTAGATTAACTGTGATCCTGAAATATGACTAAACCAGTTCCTAATCTGGTTAATGGTTCACTAAGGTTGTATGATAAAATGCCCTTGTGAAGTAGTTTGTAACTGTCTGAATATTTGTATCCCTGATGTATTGTATATGGACATTGTGAGTTAACACATCTACAAGTATGTACTTGTGAAATATTGTGGAACTGAGCTGTAACTTGGTTTGCTTTGTGCTTGTTAGATTATTTATTTTAATTCACTTGAAGAATACAGCATGTACTTTGTCAGTTCCTTACTGCAATGCAAAGTGAAACAGAGAGCAAACCCTCAGGGATGAAACATTTACCACTAGTTATTCAGGTACTCCACTTTACTACTTAGATCTTGCAAGCAGGGACATAATGTTAATAAGCTTAGCAAAAAACAAAAATAGTCAGGTTGCAGCAAATGTTATTTTTTTAATCTCTAAAATGTATTTTTAAATCTCTAAAAGTTACATTTGAGATATTGGGACATGCTGTACAAATCATTTTGTTTAGAGCCAAAAAACCTTAGTACATCTTTTCACTGTTTTTATTCATTGTTTACCATTACATGATGAATGTCAATATAACCTCAGTGCAGGTAAGATGTTGACCAATGGGGTATTTATTAAGTTTCTTTGCAGGTCAGTGCCTCACATAGCATATATTTAATTTAACCAAACTGCTTAATGTAACATCTGAAAACTGCACAAAAATTCAATTTTCTGTACATGCAGCGCAGCTTTCACACCTCGCACTTCTGAGGGTGAACTGTAACGTGTGATACAAAGCTGAAATCTCTCATCTATTTGAATCACTAATATGTTATTTTGGCTACACGTAGTGTCGTATACGAACACTAAAACATGAAAGTGTGCCTGAAATCTACATTCAAACTCGCTTTATTTTTCTGTACTTTTAAATCATCTATAACAGTGGTCCCCAACCACCGGGCCAGGGACCAGTACCGGTTCATCAGGCCACACGGAAAGAAAAAATAAATGATAAAATTTCCATTTTGAAAAACGACCGGATTCTCTCCAACTTAACTTTCGCCTGTGCCTCCTGACATGTCAGTACGCTTGTCTTAGTCACCTGATACATGTCACATACCACGTATAACATATCAGACACCTCTCCCACACAATAACCCCGCAAACTCACGAAAATGAGTAAAAAAACAAACGTCTTTGGAGAGCTTCATTGCAAAGGGGAAACATTAATTTTCATGCCGGTTGTGTTTTATTTGTGCTGTATTTATCTGCCATACCTTGAAGGCTGGTCTGTGAAAATGATGAACACATTAAACCGGTCCATGGTGCGAAAAAGGTTGGGGACCCCTCATGTATAACAACACAAACCAGAGGCTACACTGGTTATTCCACTATCTGTAGCTCAAAGGTGAAAAAGTCAAGTAAAAATGACAGATTTCAGCTTCACAAAAGAAATAGTTGAGGGGGATTTGGCAGTGCAGTATTGGTTTGGAGTTGTAACAGTTTTTAATGAATACTGGTCCACAAAGCATGAGATTTCTTTCTGAAGAATTGTTCATCTTGCAGTTGCCAGCACCTCTTATTCTGCAGTGTCTGCTGTGCACACATCTATTAGTTTTTTCTTACTAGTTTTTTGCTATGTCACCTCAGGAATCATGATCTTGTAAAATATGTAGTGATGTGTCTAACCAGCTTACCACACAGTCACAACTTTAGCCAAACATACAGAAATATACCCCCTCCCACTTTGTTTATATAACTATGTATTGCAGCAACAAAAACCTCATAGCTATTATAATAACTAATTTTGCATACCTTCAGCCATGCTTGATTTTCCTCTTTGACTTTTCTTCCAGTTATTTTTGGCTTACGTTTTTGAGCACTTGTATCCAATTGTCACCCGTTGCACTAGTCATTAAATAACTTGACATGAACTTGACATGAAGTACTGATGTACTGATTATTCGCCCCGATGTATTTCGTATTTCAAGTGATAAATATGTGTTTGACTTGTTTTAATCAAAGTGGGCTACCATTACTAAATGTCTTGTGCATGTATAATTTCTTCTTGATGTATATTGTAAAAAAAAAAAAAACAAAAAAAAAAAAACCGCACTTGTGTGAAAACAGAAATATGTAGTAGCTGTAATAATGTAATTGGTCAGTTTCACTGGATGAATGATTCACTTTTAAAAAGCACTTATTCTTCTAATAAATATGCAACGATAAACATTGTAATGTTTGTGGATTATTTCACAAGCTTTTTTTGTAGGTAATAAAATTAAGGGACATTTTTCTGCAGATCACAGTCAATAGTCTGAACCAGTGTTGCTTCTTATTGATTTACGATCTTTTTTTCTTTTGATTTCAGAGAGTCTCCAGACTTCCGTGCTGCAAAGGCAAAAGACCTGCAGTCGACCTCCACTCTGGAGCAGTTCATGGCCAAACTCTGCCCCCACCATCAGAGACAGATAGTTGATGCCATAGGTTTTCTCCAGACAGAAGTCAAAGCACTTGCTTCCTCCACTACACAGAAAACCCCCAGCTCTACCTTTGGTGTCCCGGGATCTGCTTGTTCTACGGCAAAATCCAGTGCAGTCACTCCTGAGAAATCACGCACTGACATACGATTTCCTAGTGAATCCACTCCCAAGTCAGAAGTCCAGGACATGTCCCTTTCTATTCCCAGTAGTTGTGCAATACAGAAAGTTCCAGAGAATGCTGTGTCGCTGAAAACATCTGTAACTTCTGGACCTGTTTTGGATCTTCGCAGCACGGGATATAATCAGGTGTTGGCCACTCCCACTGCTAATCCAATGGATGCAGAGAACAGCCGTCATGGGGATCATGCACCTCTTAAGATGAAAATCATGACCAGCAACGCTGCTGCTGGTAAGAAGTTGTCATGGGTGCTCAATGCCTCTCCTTCTTCTCACTCTGATACTTTGGAGGACAGACAGGGTAACTCAAATTCATCCAACAGAACAGAGACTCATAGTGCTAGACTCAGCTCCTCTGTGAAAAGACACAACCAGGCTAATCATACACATCAAGCGAGGCAGAAAGAGACTCTTGGACATGCCAAAGATACACCAGCAAAACTGTTTCCAGTTCACATGTCCATTTCTTCAGTCTCTGCACGAACTGCTAGAAAGACCATCAGGGCATCTTCTGATCATCACACCAGGGACTCTGCTTGTAGAGGAGTGGTTGACCCTGACCTAGGCCATTGTGACATTGTTTTTATTGACAAACCAATAACCGAGTGTTTTAATAAACAAAGGCGCAGCATGGTCCCTCGTCGCAACGCCAGAAAAAGCACCAGAGGACATATGTATTCAGATGAAATCTGGGAGTTAAAAACTGTTCGTACATTGGCTGGAAGGGGCAACTGTCCCAACCCAATGCCAGAGTTGATCACATTGGTCACCCCAAAACAAATACTTTCAAAGCATGAAGGTGTACCACCTGTGGATATGCCTTTTGTTGGAGCATGCACAGATACAGTGAATCAACAAACACCTACAGAGGAGTCAGATGAGAGTGTGATACCAGGAACAGGAGATATTGTAGAGGTAGCAGCCAGCAAAGGAGATGTCATAGTTGAAACTAGTCAGACAGATCAGTGTCAGAGCAGGGTGCAGTCTGGTCCCCCATCTCCATCAAGGTGTCCAACAGAAAACACAGAAATTGTTATAAACACAACTGTAGAACAGGATGCAATTGCAGATTCAGGGATGACAACGGAAAGTGAAGAAAGTGTTGGTCTGGCTCCATCTGAAGCAGTTAAAGATGGGGTGCCAGTGGCTGAGGAAGACAGAGATGAAAGTACAGAGCAAACGGTGACAGAAACGGCAGTGGAGCCATTAGAGAATATTACTGTAGAAGAAGCTGAGTCCCAGCTTTCATCAGATAACTTGCACAACAGCGAGCCTGTTCCCCAGCAGAACAGCACCCCACCACCGGGGACTCAAGTTGAGGAAGCGACAGAGGAAGATAAAAGGGAGGACAGACAAAATGAGCAACCTCAGGAACATCAGCCGCAGACACCAACACACGATGACAACTCTGAAGTGGCAGAAAAGGACAATACCACAGGTTCAGCAGAGGAGCTGATGGTGAAAGAGATGGAAACGGGACCCTCTGAAGCAGTTGACAGTGTTGTGGCATTAGAGATGGAAGTTGATAATGATAATAGTGACGTGTCCTCAAAGACCCTTGACACACTGTTGAATAAATTACCACCTTGGCGTAGAAAAAAAGGTTCCAGCGTATCGGTACCAAAGCAGTTGAGAGAAACAGAAGCCGTAATAGTGGGCTATGTTAATGGGAGACCCATATCAGCCTCTGACAGAAGTCTGCGTCGCAGAGGGAGTAACCCCACATCACCTCTTAAAACGCCAGTAAAATCTGGTCAGAATGTAGCCAACAGTAGTTTTGTTGATGCAGCAACTGAAAACACAAACTTGGAGAAAAAACTTCCTGAAACACCCACAGTTGCATATTCGATTGAGAGTACTACTGCCGTTGAGCAGGTGACAGTACCATCTTCTGACACAGCATCAAGCTCACCGTCTAAAACTTCCTCCAAGACTAAACAAACCCAGAAACAAAAGAGAGTTCAGAGCGATCAGGAGAGTTTGCCTGTGCTCCCCGATCAGCCTGTAAGTCATCCTCAGAGCACTGAGTCCAAACGGCAACTCAGATCAGCTAGCCAGAAGTCACCTGGAAGTCTAGTATCATTGTCTACTTCACATTCTGCCTCTTCCATTTCACCTCCAAAAGCTACTGCTCCCCTTGTTCTTCCATCAACAGAGCAGCTACCCTCGCTCCCTTATCCTCATCCACTTCCTGTTACTACGTCTCCTCAGGTCAGGTCATGTGACCCCACAGCCTCTGAAGAGGCCCAACAGCACACAGTCCCAAAAACTCCGGAATTAAACAGTGAAAATCCTCAGTCAGAGACGACCTCGGAAGAAAAAGATGAAGTAGAAAAGAGATCAGAGGCCAAACAGAAACTAAGATCTGCCAAAGCTATAGCAGACAACAGTAAGAATGAGAAGCAACACCTCCCTGAGGTATCAAGTATGTTAGAAAATCAGACTCCTGTAAAGACTGAAACACAGATTATGCCATTAAGAAGTAAACGGGTTCTCCGAAAGGAGGCAGAAGCAAGTGATGTTGTTCTGGTGCAGAAGCCAATTGTAGCATCTTTAGAAGACAAGTCTGCAGGTAGAGATGATGGCACTTCTTTCATATCAGACAGACCCACGAGAATGCCATTAAGGAGTGAGAGCAGTAAGCCTGAAATGCCCCGCCAGTCTGTTACTCAGTCATCACCAGTGGACAGCAAGAAATTAACTTTAAGATCTCAGAGATCAGCTGCACCTTCTACCAGTGCCGTTACAGTAGCTGCAAGACAAAGCGATGTAGCTTCTCCAGTCAGAGTTATGCCAGAAAGAGGAACTAAAGCCCAGGTGAGGCCCCCTTCAGTTACACCTGTTCCCCATCGCTCAAACATCCCCGCCATTACTCCCAAACATGAGCCCCCAAAACAAACCGTTAACAAATTCTTCGAGACTCTGACTGGAGAAGACAGCCAACACCTAATTACAAATCTGAATATTAAGTATGATAAAATGCAGAAAGGTTGGGTGCAGATGGACAAAGAGGGTCAGCCAGCAACAAAATACAAGAACAAAGCAGACAGACAGGCAGCTATATGGAAAAGTAAACGCAGGACACGAAAACCAAAGTCTTCAGAGCATCAGAAATACTCCCCAGTTCAGATGCTTTTCATGAAAGGTTTTAATCTCAAAAGTATTTGTCGCTGGTTTCTAGAATCAACAGAAACCAAGTCTCTTGTCATTGTCAAGAAAGTGAACACACGTCTTCCATCAGAGACTCAGCTGTGCTTCCACAGTTCCTCGAGTGCATCAGGTTCCTCTCAGGGGGTTTTTCCAAGCCTCCAGGCAGAACGCTTAAAGAAACATTTGAAAAAGTTTGCCATTGCCTCTCCTGTAAAGAGCAACCCTAAGAATCTGAAGCTGATCGCTAAGGCACTGGAGCAAGAAGCGAATGCAGTCAAAGGGAAGGAGAGAGGAGAACTTCCCAGTACTACGCAGACTTTGACTCAGTCATACTCCTCTGCCAAAGCCTGTGCACAGATAGGTGACTCCCAGAAATCCTCCGGAAAAACAAAGAACCCAGCTAGTGCAAGGATCTTGAGAAAATATTCTAACATCAGAGAGAAGATGCAGGTTCAGCAAACCACTGTTAGATTGAAAAAGGCATCAAAAATGTTAAAAACCACCAAGATGAAAAGACTGGCAACCACAAAGTCTGCTGCTAAGTCAAATTTGAAAAAATCTCTGAAAGCACAGAAATCGGCTCTTCCCGTTGGTAAACGGTTGAAAGAGTCCACGACAAAAATGGAAAGAAGGAAAATATTAGCTGGAAAAAAATCAGCAAGGCACACTGTTCAGGAGAGGGCAGTAAAGGCTCAGAGCAGCAGAGGAGCTTCAAGAGACACAAAGTTATCAAAAGAGCTGCCAAAGAGATTCTCTCAACGACTTGGGTCTCCCAAAATATCCGAGCATAACTCTGTCGACACATCTAAGAGCAAGGTGGACACTAAAAAACACACAGAAGCAGAAAAAGTAGAGGTGGAAAAACTTGGAGTGAATAAAGTCAATTCTGCAAAGACCCAAACAAAGGAATCTTCACAAAGTGCAGTAGCTGAATCTAAAGGTACCGAGAGCGCTGTGGAAACTCCTCAACAGAGCACGGATGTCAAGGTCGTAACCTCAGCTGACCAGGTACTGACAAGATCCCAGAGGAAAATGGAGGCTGCAATCCCTTTAAGTGGGAGCCCTGGTCCCGCTTCAAAAAGAGCCACGAAGTCCACAACAACTCAACATGCATTTCCCAAATCAGCCAAGAAAGCTGATGAACCTACGCTGACGAGAAGTGGGGCTTTAAGGTCCCCGGCGAAGAGGAGTCAGGCGGCCTTGTTGCCTCGCAGTGCATCAAAACTGGCAATGAAGAGAGCTCAGGAGCTTTTAGAGACCCCAGCAAAGCGCACCAGGACATCACTCTCCAAATAAACCAGACCTGCAGAGACAGATCATCTTTATTTAGAGGACTTGTTTGATTTTTCTTTATCTGGAATATACTCAGAAGGACCAAATGTATCTATTTTGTACTCTCACCAGAGGATACCTTTTTCAGAAGGTAAATACGTGAGGAAGGAAAGATTGAAATTCATTAATGCTTTTGTAAAGCTTGAATATTTGCTTTGCATTTGTTCTGTGTTCCAGGGACTCGCAGATAAGTCCCACATGATGTCCAGCAGTTGTAGTTGCTGTTTGTCTTTCTGTTACAGCTCTGTACGACACGGCTGGAGATAACAAGAGCCTAGAAAACCTCATTTTAAAAGTTGGGATAACACACATCAAGCTTTCATGTAGTTATCAAGGTGACATTAAATCCATTCACCATCCTCTTATGTTTTTTTTTTGGTTTGTACATAAATATTGTTTTAGATGATAGCATGCACTGCGATTGAGAGCTTGATATGAGAAGGGAGCTTACTTACAGTGAGTAGGTAGTTTGTATCTCCAGCCTGTCTTCCAATCACAACATTGTGAATAGTGTGACTGTTGTGACCAGGTGCCTTATTTATGAAATGTAATGTAAAAGAATGTGTTGCTAAATGTGAAACTCCTGTCCTCTAGTTAAAGCTTCAGCTTCAGTTCCTGGAGAGACGTTCAACATTCACTTGCTTCACAGAGCGCGTGCAAACAGTATCCGTTACAATATGTGGCTCCTGCTTCATCTGCAAACTTTACTTTTCACCGAGGCATTCAGATTCTGATTTACTCTACCTACCCATCTTCCCAGAGCATTAACAAAACATTGTTCTTATTATAGTTGTATTAGACGTCCAGGTCTCAGTAGTTAAACAGACAGGCATGCTCTGTAAGTGTCATAACAAATGTTTGTCTGTCTTTGTTGTTTGGGGTCAGGTTTATCACAGTGTACCTCTGCAGTCACCTCTGATCACTGCACCCACTGTTGTCTGCTCTAAGTGGTGACTGAGTCTCTTACCTGCTTCTGCATGTGTTCACTGTTGTTAACGTGGAGACACTTTCAGCAACTCCTGCGATGCAGCCGCAACACCCAGCACTGTTTTTCTGCTCCTGACCCTGGACAATACCAAACCCCATTCAAGACTGTCAAAAAACAAACATCTGACTTTGGGATATTGGCTCTGTCACTTTGGCAACAATACTTCCTGTTAAGACCTGACGTGTGTATTTAACTGGTGAACAGGGGTGAAGTTTAGGATTAAAGATGTATTAAAGAGTGATACTTGCCTTCCCTGAAAATTCAAAGGTTGGATTTAACATATTTGTGGTCGTCCAGTCACACTTCTGAGTTGTGAATCCAAGTGTGTTGCAGTTTTATTCTGTTATATATATTTTTTATTGTTATTGACATTGACTGTCAGGCGGATGTTCTCATAATGTGAAGTTTCTTTACTTTCACAGTAGTAACCTACATTAGTGTATTTTCAAAGGAAAAATACAATTTTTAGCACAGTGTTACTTTTTTCCTGTTATGATCATTTCTCTTAAGAGGGTAAATCATCTGTAAATGCAAAACAGGTCCACCACGTTTTTATTGTTATTTAAGAACTCCTCGTAGGCTAATGATATATAGCGAATCTGAAACAGCCCACCAAATATCAGACTTGAACTTGTTTATTCTTTACAGTTGCTATTTAAAGATTTTGATTTTGTATATTAGAAAGAAATACCTGCTTTATTTGTGGTAATCCCAAGAATGATACATCTTTATGTTAAGAACTTTGTATTTTTGCTGGAGTTGATATAAAGATGTTTGAATTTTATGTTTGGATTCTTGCCTCGTTTATATCAGTGTATAAGTAGTTTTTGAACTACTAAGTTCAGATCCACAAACAAAGGCCTGAGAGAGAAGTTAAAATGCTGCATTAAGTGATATTGTTTGTTGAAGTCAAGTTCATCAACCTGATAAAATCCAATTAGAAACACAGTGACCTCTTCATATTTCCTGTACTGTAATAGTGTGCAGGGCAGTGGTCACACTGGTTTTCCTTGAGAGCCATCAGGGCAAGTCTGGCAACTTTTTTTATTTATTTTTTTTTACATGCCTTCATGTAGCCAATGATGGTATGTCACATGTCGAAGTTGCCATCACTTGACTTGCCATATGGTTGATGGGTGACGTCTGAGGATCGCAGGAAGCTCCCACTGTGGGACAGACTGGTGAACAGTTGGACTCCGCCAACTCAGTCCCTGCACAAAACAAATAAACGACTTCTTCATAAATCCAGTGTGATATGAGGAAAATATACAAAAGTTCTGAGGAAGTGAAGCAGGAATTTCAAAGAAGAGAAAACATGAAGATGCAAAACAAGGAGAAACATTTTCGTTGTCTTTCTCAGATAAATTTAACTAATGAGGGCACTCAGGTTTCCTGTTGACCACAGGACAGGTAATGTAGCCTACTAACATAAATACAAATTGTTGTTGGATAGCTTTAGCTCCAACATGGACACAGTTACCAACACATTTGACTCTCATTCGCTTGTCCATCTACTTGCTACCAGAATTTTCATCTTGTCCTAAAAGATATCAGGCAGATATCTTTTCACTGCTTTGTTCTCATCCAGTCCTGACAGAATCTTCTGACTTTAAGTGATAACTGCAGGAGCTGCTGTCCACACCTGTCTATCACAACAGCAATGAAACATGCTGTGCAGTTCTGCATTTATTATTTTACCTACAATTCAGTCACATACATGAAGTGTTTCTCGACATCAAGTTAGTGCCAAAGAGAGAGAGAGAGATCAGGGCAGTCACTTAACTTCATGTGAGCTTGATGAATCACCACTTACTGTGAGTTTGAGTTTAACAGTAAAATATTATGAAACAACTTCTTACCTGCAAAATGCTGTTTCTCATAGTATTTTCCCCATTTGAATATCCAAAATCTGCACAAAAGTTTTTCTTTTCCAGCGACAATGGATGAAAACCCTTAAACAAGATGACGGTGGAAGAGATGTAACTTGCAAGCCAAGATTTTTGTGTTGATCTTATTACAATGTCAGTTGGTTGCGATCTGGATCTTCACCACTAGATGTCACTAAATCCTACACATTGTTCCTAAACTGTGTGTTACAGAGCAGTGCACAGCAGCTTTCTTGAGCTGCTGACTGACACCATGCAGTATAAATGTGAGCAGCTCCTATGATGAGTACATGTGTTCACTCTGCTTATTTATAGATCTATGCAACAGTTTTGGGAAGTGCAGACTTTGTTTTTTTAGAATGAAAAGGGGAAATGCAGCCTCTGCAGCAAACAGCCATTAAACCAGAGCCTTTCTTTAAACATTAATGCACTGTTACTTTTTATAGTATCTTTTTATTTCACTCAACCATTGTACCTGTTTATATATTTTTCTTTTTTGTGGGGAGGGGGGCTACAGGGAGGGCTGGAGCAGATCCCATGTGAGATATACCAGGTACAACCATTGACACCTACATATCATCCACAATGGAGAGCTGCCAGTGACTTCACCTTTTGTCTTTGGTCTGTAGGAAGCTGGGGCACAGGGAGAACATGGACTAACCACTGAATCATGGACCATCTTTGTTATATCATGAACTTCAAAGAAAGTCAAACATGTGGTGTGTGCACCTATCAAGTCAGTTCTTACCCAACCTTTAAAACCAGTACAAAAGTCAAATCTAACTGGTCATTTTTATCAGTTGGTTTTCAATGAAACCAAAATAATAAAAAAGAATTCTATGTTTAGTCTGGACTTTGGAAACTATAGTTGGAAAAAAAATCATTAGTGAACTAAATGATCAAGAAATTAAAAAATTTTAAGGCAAAGATTCAATAAAATAAAAAAAGACAAACCCATTGTTAAAAGCACACACATTTAAGTTTAATTAATGAAAAGAATGGAGGTTTGGTAAACATTTTGTCGGTGGCACTACATACATTCAGCATTATTGAGTTTTCAGTTCAATCCCACCATCAGTCCTGTAACATAAAAGCAAATAGACAGAACCCAACCAGGGATTATTATAAGATTTTGCACCATTTAAATACAACAGAGACATTGTGTTGTTCACAATAACAATTATGTATATAGTTCATAGGATGGAAAAATCTGTGTCTCTGGTCATGTGACCAGACAACTGAATTACATCTCAATATAGCACAAGCACCACTAAGATGTCTACCAGGAAGTTGAATGCACCAGTCCAGTACAGATCAGTGCAGAAGGAAAGAAAGGAGACATGAAAAGAAAGTCACATTTGACTACATATGCACCTTTATGAGGCACACAGCCTAAGTATTACAGTGACTGTTCATCAGTATCCTTTATGAGATCTTCTTTAATGTTATTGTACACCACTGGGATCACATCAACAGCATGTAAAACAAAGTTAACATGAGTAGCAATATGAATAGGAGCTCTGTGACGTGACATTGTACCGAGCTGAGATCCGGGTCTGCAGCCTTTCACACTATAAAGAGACTTTTTAACATTTAGATCAGCAAAATGGATAAAACACAACCCCAGTCTGCAGGGAGAACAATGTCTTACACCATCCTGATGGACTGTCACTTATTCAACAGGATGTGATTTCTATATCTTACATTGGAAACTAAATAACAGCTAAAAGTTACCACTTCATGAATAAGCATAGGTCATATTTATCTATACACATTTATACATTCAGGTATGACTGTTCACTGTAATTGGCACCATTTCTTCTTTTGTTTTTTTGTTTTTTTTTTGTATGGATAGCCAGTCAGAACTGACAGATGTTGAAAATGTCCTGACCTTTTCTCGTTCATCATCTGTCAGTAGTAGGCAGGTAATGCTTCACACGGTTGCCTAATCAACGAGATCTAGGATGATACACCTTTACATGATCATTGTCCACAGAGGCAACTTCATCCTATTTCTTCTGGCTTGACAGCAGCTTATAATCAGTTGAGCTTGACTACTTTCACTCTGTTGAACTTAAAAAAAAAACACCTTCTTTCTATGGCAAATGCAGCGCAGCACTTCAACAAAATGAAAATGAAAACAATCAGAAGCCTGGAAGTGTGGTATGTTAATAACAAGGTCAGTTTGAGGGGAGGGGGGCATCTCTGAATCTGAGCTCTGAACTCTCCAGCCCCTGCAGCGAATGAGGAATGTGTCTGAGCCAGAGGAGAGGAAAACACTGTTGTAACTCGCCATTAAGTGATGGTACAAATACCTTACAGATTTTTATGCCATTTTTAAAAAATTCATTATTTTACCTTTTTTAATCTTTTTTTGAAATTTTTGAAAATATTTGAATGCCAGCAACATTTATGCTTTTCACCTTCTACAGGAAAATGCCTTTAGATAAAATAAATAAAAACAAGCACAGACTCTCATGAATTAGATGTAATATTCACATGGAAGACAACATATACAATATTAAACATATTTCTAGACCAATACTGCCTCCTATACAACAAGGCCAACCAGCTGCTGCATTTTTGGCCAATTAATGTAATTAATTACTTTGTTGGAGCAAGCGAGATCAACAAATAAAAACACCTAAGGAACCAACTGAATGCCTTTCCACCAGTCCCAAAGCTTCCAGAAACAGACTTACTCTTTAACATAGAAAAATACTATACCAAAATGAAATACAAATATATATATATATATATATATTAGAATCTGTTAGGCATTTCTATATAAAGGGTTGTAGGGGAGGGTCAGGGCAGCTAAAGGAGTTAGGTTACATCATGAGACAAAATATAACAAAATATAACAAAAATAAAAAAAATCAATATAAGAAATTAGAGCAAAACAAAAATCAGAAGATGATTCTGCAACCTTTTGTTTTGTAATAACATTTATAATGATATTAAGAAGCTCTACATATTTGTTGGCAAACTCTCCTCCACACATGCAACAGTTTGCGCAAGTTTAATACTGCAGGCATCAAAAGGAGCAGGGCTGGCTAATCGACCTCCTGCTCGAAGGGGCTGGGATTATGCAAATCGACCTAACCCTGAGGCAATACATGCTGGGGGGGCTGATAACCACTGGGCACTGCCAGCATCAGATTGGTTGGAAGAGTCGCACCACACGAGCCCTCTCACGTTGTGTTAAGACTGCGTGTACAATGTGTGTATGCCATGCATGTGTGACCATGTATTTCAGAGAGGTGTATGACTGTTCTTTTCAGTGCTGCTAGTCAGTGCAGTCTCTATTCTTTATGGAGTTTCTATGTTACCTCACAGCAAGCAACTGTGACACCACACCGACCACCTAGCCTCGAAGCCACGACGTCTGCACTGGATTATGTGCCGCTCTAACCCTACGATTTCTTTCTTTCTGTTCACTTCGACATGTGCATGTGGATGGATGACTGTATCCTGGCAGAGAAAGTGCTACACCAAACCAACAACAACTTCAACTCAACTCCAAACCATATCCAGCCCAGTCCAGGTAACCCAGCCAAGCTCAACTCAAGATAGCTTTGCCAAGTCAAACGGTCCAGCTCTCCTCTTATCCCTCTGTTTCCTCCTTTTTTTGTCTTTCTCTTCTTCTTCTGCCCTTCTTAGCCAGGCTGGACCCCTCTGTCCTCACTGCCTCCACAAAGTAAGGATGGTAGATGGTGGCTGGGCTGTCAGAGGCCTCACAGATGGATGAGGGAATTCACACTGGGTTGTTTGGGTTGGAGGGATGCCTCGCTCTGAATGCAACACATTTGAAATCTCTGGACCCTTTGGAGCAATGTTGCTGGTACAATGGTTTTGTTGCTGTTGTTGTCACTTCTACATTGTTGCACATGATGTTGGGTTCTCTGTGTTACTGTAGGTCACACACCCTTGGAAGGGGAGGAAATGTCCTATTTTACAAACATTGTTGTCCATAATATATAGATAGAGGTTTTATATATATTCTTTATAATCTCTCTCTTTCTTTCTTTCTTGCTTTCTTTCTTTCCCTCCCTCACTTTGCTCCAGTCATCTCTCTTCCTTTCTTCCTTCCTTCCTTTCTTTCCATCTTCTGCTCTGTGGCAGTGGCAGGAAATGTGAGAGAATGGTGCTACATGCAGCCCACGCAGCCACACTTGATGGTCTTTTCCACTTCCTCGCTGAAGGAGGTTCCATCGCTGCATTCGAAGGTATATTTCCGGCGCTTCATTCTTTGGCTGGCGCAGCAGGCCCCCGTGTCGCAGGCTCCAGTGCACTCAACCCAAGAGACCATACGTGTTGTCTGGCAGATGGCGTATCCTCGCTGTACCTGGTAGAAGTCTCGTACAGGTTCTCCTCGGCATTCAGACTCTAAACAACACAACCCAAAGGCATTAGTGAATAATCACTCAACCATATTCCTGTTTTGACAAAGTGGTTTTTTGTACTACAGACTAAACCAACCTGCATCACAAAGTTCTCCAGTGTAGCCACTTTCACAGTGGCAGTACGCGTCTCCAGTGTCAGAGATCTGGCAGCGGCCATGTTTGCAGGACAGGCGACGGCAGGGGTTGAACAGCTCTCCCTGTTGGTTACACAGGGCACCTCGATAACCCTCTGTACACTCACAGCGATACGACTGACTGTCCAGTGGGACACACTTTCCATGGACACACCTGGGAGAAAAGACAATGATCGTAATCAATCAAACCCAATAACTGAATTTAAGTTGATTCTTGATGATTATTAACAATTGATGATTTGCAACACTCTAAAAAATATATTCAGTTGTCAGTAGTGAAAAATTGTGTATTTACTCGAGTACAGTACCTGGGTACCCAGTATGGTACATTTGTTTGGCAGATGAAGTAGTAGTTTGGTTAAAGATAAAGTTACTAAATGCTTGTTGATGAGTTCTTCAAAGATTAAAATGATCACATCTCATCAAACAGTGTGTGGTGTGTGGTGGGGGCCCACTGTCACTTGTCATGTGTCTGAGTTGTTAGCTGCCATCATGAAGAGTAAAGTGGGGCAAATAAAATCAAATCTTTTTTGGGAAAACTTGTGCAGCAGAATTATTATTTTCTTTTTACACTGCACAAAGTGATTAATCCAGATCCACCACGAGCTGATCCAGTGTGCTAACATACTTGCTGCCCTGGCAGGGGTTGGTGGCAGGCTGGTCACAGTGCGCCCCGCTCCAGCCTGGCTGGCAGTGGCACACCGGTCCCTGGACCCCATCAGGTTGGCAGATGCCATGTACACAGTAGATCTTCTTGCAGGGCTCGCAGCCCGGTACCACGCCAGGCTTCATCTGGGTCTTTGTGAAGTCTTGGAGCTCATTGTTGATGTACAGGTTCTGGATACAGCCGTGGAAACTGGAACCATTTTGGAGCTGCCAGAGTCGGAAAGCACCCGAGTGTACGTCCACTGGCATCCCTGTGGAGGGGGGAAGAGGGAAGAGGTGTTTAGATGTGTGAGGACAGTCCTACTCGGTCACAGACAGACAGCTAACACGGGGCTGTATAATGAGTGTAATGGAAAATTCAAACATGTGTGTCCCAACAGTGCAGATACAGTTTCTCAAATGACTTCCTCTTTGAAAACTGAATTTGATCATTTTCATTTGCACCACAGGACACATCATCCTTGAAGCAGAGGACAGCAGAAGGTAGAGAGGTATGAAAAAATGTTTCCTGTAGTGTTTGTATGATTGAAGAAGAGCACAACACGACACAGCACGACAGTCAAACACACTGTACGAGTCCTGAGCCACTTCTGATCAAACAACCTACGACTGCACGGGACAAAATCTTCAACATTCTTAATATCAAATTCTCTTTATGACAACGGTGGCTAAATCACACATTACAAATGAAAACAGCTCATGCAAATAAATAAAGTAATGTGAAGCAAAGACTGTGTCTGGTAGTTGTTATAGTACAATAACTTGAGGATGTTGTTTACACACTGTAAACAGGATTATGAAGTTGGTGTGTTGCGTGTTCATGATCAATTATGATCTATCATTTTTAAAAGTTTTGTGACTCATTTGTTCATTACAAATGTCTACATATGGTGTGTTGGGAAGTCTATGTGTATTTTTGTACTGATTGTTAATGTGTGGGCCCCTAGCAAACACAGTCATGACTGAAGGTGGAGATGGAGTGGGTGGAAGGGGTTTGGGTTTGGGTGGAGGTAGGACGGGGTTGAAGGGATGCATGGTTGACGGGAGAGAGTGGTTGCGGTGGTGACAAAGCGAGGGGGGAGGGGTGGTGATTGACAGTAGTGTAGTAGTTAAGAGTGCCTGCAGAGGAGGGAGGTGTGTTCTGGAGAGGGCCCCTACCCCCCACGTATAGCGGAGCCTCCCCGTTGAGGGGCCGCACCGCCCCAAAGCTGTCCATTGTAGTAGGGAGACCCCCGTCAATGGACAGGTTTACCATCTGGTCAAAGGTCACTAGCTCCACTGTGTGGAACTGACCATCGTTGATAGTCTCAGTACTGGCAAAGAAAAACAAAATTGGACAAACAATATAGTCACTAGAGTGAATGGAAAATATGAATGGTAACAATAACAATAAGTGTAAACTTGTAGATGGCACCTTACCTGTAAATGGCGTGTCCTGGCTGGCTGCCGGGGTCATAGCTGACCTTGACATGACCTTGGTAGAGCTCCACTGCAATATGATCATTGTCTCCATTGTACAGCAGGATGCCATTGTCCTCATCTGTTGACACCTACAAAGCGATCATTTTTATATTTGGTGTTTATATTATTGACCTGTCAGAGAGATGCCACTGTCAACACCATAAACTGTCTATAAATGATGGATGTAGTCATAGTGATGTCACCTATTGGTTTGTGGACTGGCCTTTTGAAGTTGGGAGTTTGGCATTTTGCGGTCTCCAACTTCTAGAGGCCATCGGTGGTATTGCACTTTTGGCACTACTGTATTGTTTCACCTCTTACATAGAGTCTATGATCAACACACAGAAATCATAGAAAGGACTCTGTGAATACCTGCAGGGTGATGTTAGCTTGAGGCCAGTTCTTGAGGTCAGACAGCAACAGGTAGGAGTCTCTGTCGATGAAGTTAACGCTGACCAGCTTCTCACAGCGTGGCCCCCCAAACTCTGGAGGGCACTGGCAGAGAGCCCGCCCACCTCGCTCCACACATGGGGCATTGTTCTGGCAATCGGCCAGCTCACACAGAGACAGCGGAGATGGGGGAACCTCACACAACTGACCACTGTGGGGAGAAACACATTGAAGGTTGTTTTGTGTGTGAGGGATGATGATGATGATGATGATGATGATGATGATGATGATGATGATAATGTGAGTAAAGCAGAGGAGCCAAAAATAATGCTAGATTTGTGCTATCTCACCTGTATCCTTCAGGACAGATGCAGGAATATCCACTCAGCTCATCCACACACTGAGCTCCATTTTGACAGCGATGCTCCTCACAGTCATTGTAGTCTACACTGCAGTCATCCCCAACATAACCAGGAGAGCACACACACCTGCGATTATGAACACAACTGAAATCAGACTTGACACAGACATATCTACTTCCTAGTCTGTATATAACATCTGTTTTTCTACATCTATCTGCATCACATCTGTCGTATGTTTTTCTATATACATGTGATTCTGGGAGCAGTTACTTACTTGGGTCCAGAGGAGGTGATGAGGCAGGTAGACTGATGTTGGCAGGGGCTTCGTCCAGGGGCACACACGTCTTCCATTTCTTCGCACATCTCTCCTACAAAGACATAAGTATTTAAAAATGTGTATGTGTGTGTGTGTCAATTGATATTGATATACAACACAGAGCAAAAACCTCTGGTAAGAACAGCAAATAGAAATGTTCCAATATTTTTTTAAACTCTAGGACAATCATGCAAAGTACTATTTGCATTAAATCAATCATCTTAGATCTTTCAGTTCTAGACAAACTAGTACAAACAAGTTGTATGATACATATGGAAAACAAACACAAGAAGACAGAACAGAATGATGGTATGAACAAATTAGATTTTTTATTTTTTTGCAGTCTCAGTGAGTCTCAAGTTAACTGCTCTGTACGCACTAACCTGTGTAGTAAGGGGGACAAAAACAGGTGTAGTTGTTGATGCCGTCCATGCAGGTCGCTCCGTTCTCACAGTCGTTGTCTTCACAGTCATCAATGTTGGTTTGGCACGTGGGGCCCTCAAAGCCCAGTGGACACGTGCAACTGTGAAAACATCCACACTCATTAGGTTTACTCAATGAGACACCATGACTCAGCTGCACTGATCTTTAAACCACACGCTTCCTCACCTGTATTCTCCCTCATCATGCTCATTCACTTGGCAGGTTCCTCCGTTGGCACATGGGTTACTCACACAGGCATTCAGACCTGTCTCACAGTTCTTGCCCTGAGACAGAGAACAGCGATAATGTTCAGTGTTTACCAAAAAGTATGTGAAACTCAAGCCCTGCAACACATTGAGAATTTTCACATGCTGGTGAAACGTTGTGTAGCTCTGACCTTGAATCCTGGAGGACAGCTGCACCTGTAGATCTCCATCAGGTCGCTGTGACAGATGCCTTGGTTCAGACAGGGACTGGAGAGACAGGGGTTACACTTGGCCAGCACTGCAGTGTCCACATCACCTACAGAAAGGCCGGACGGATAAGAATAAATTGTATGTAGACACTACACTTATACTACATACTACAATAACTTACTTGAGCATTCAAATTTCTTGGCAGGTGTGGTGAGCAGCAGTTTGCCCTCCATCCCGTGTGGGCCAGCACAGCGGGCGATACCAGGCTCTTTGTATCCAGTCTTCACCCAGTCAGACAGCCAGCGCAGGCGGCAGTCACAGTACAGGGGGTTGGCACCGATTGCCCTGATAATGCAGAGACAATAAACTAATCAATGATTTAGTGATTGCTGTTGTACTTTGCAGCCTGTTTAAGTTGAAGGTTGGTCGGTAGTACACTCTACTGCCAGCAGGTGTCTCTATTTCCTCATAAAAAACAAACGATGCCAAACTCAACTTGGTTTACTATACAAATAAATCAGTACTTCTCTGAGAATAAACCAGCTTTAAAGTTTAACACTCAATGCCACTTTGTGCCATACATCATCTGGAGGAGGGCCTCCCATTTATAGGCAAAGGTGTGAACAGAAGGCACTCTTAACCACTTCTGTCATGGTGGTCGTGAATCAATGCGGCTCTGTCCTCCTGCTGGATGCACAAACACTCCTGAATCGATGCTGTTCCATTACGGCCGAACACAGGCTCATCTTTCAGGCCGGGCCAATAGCTGACACCTGACATCTGCTAACATGAAAGCCACTTGACTGTGACTGTGGATCAATGGCACCCCTCCGTCCCTCCCTTCACTCTGTTTTCATGCAGCCTTGACTCCTGTTCTACTCTCCACAAAATGTCTTTGTTTAGTTCTCCATGTCCTCCCTTCTTCCTCCCCAGCCCTGACACTGATAGGTCTATTGATCAGTGACTGTCAGGGGATGATGTGAATATCTGGACTGGACGGCAGAGGGCAAAGACTGCAAAGACACTTCTGTGTGGTTTTACACATGTTCACAAGTTTGTGCACAACTGCACAACAACTACACACCACACACACAAAATTGCAGACATAAATAAACAAACACTAAAGTCCACAGACCATGGAGAATGTGTGTGTGTGTGTGTGTGTGTGTTTCCGAGATGTCACAGGCAGATGAGACAGTAGAGGGGTCTGTGTGTTGCTTTAACCACAGGACTGGGCTGATTGAGGGGAAGGCTCAGCCCATGCGACACAAACCATAGACGACAACACATCGGCCACTGTGAGCCTTACTTTCGACTGACTGACCAGACATCCTCTGTACCTGAAAGTGTGTGTGTGGCTATGTGTGTGTACACTTCACAAAGTCAGTGGTACATGCAAGATGCTATCACACAGCCTGCCACAGGGACGTAACAGTTGTGTGTCACTACTTACAAATGGGAAAGTGATGCCACATCATTAAAGATGCCATCGGGAAGCTCTGAGATTTCATTGCCGTGCAGAGACCTTAGGAGACAAAAAGAAAAATTATTAGTGGGAACATAATTTATCTTTAGTGCAACTTCTGCCATTAATGGAGTTAAATCTATGTAAAGACTGGTCAGTTATCAATAAAATGAATTTGCTTGAGTCACATTTAAACTAAAAAGGCCAAACATTTACATATTCCAGTTTCTGAAGTGTGAGGATTCACTGTTTTCTTCTTCTATAATTGAATATTTAAAAATACACTTGGGAAATAATTTTTAGACATAACAAACAAACAAAGCAAGTGAGAGAATAATTGTACCAAACCACTACTGAAATCAGAAATATCAGGAAAAATGTGGAGGAAATATGTCAGTCCTGTGTTGGCATTCAGAACGAGTCGTAGGTGGTTTGTATTTCTGGTAGAGCCTCGTGCAGCTGGCAAAGATATGAGGCTCCGTAAGTCTGGAAAAGGCTGGTGTCAAGTTTCTATGTGCGTCTGGCTGGCAGGGCCAACAAGGGTACAAAGCGAGGGGGGTAACAGAGCTGCACCACATGCAGGACAGTAAAAAAAACATTAGTGTAATTGTGTGTACAGATAAACAAGTATGTCTATGTGTTTGCATATTTATGTATATGTATTCATATATATTGGTGTGCATAGACATTACTTTGTTGTTTTCCTTGTTGTTCTCTGACTACTTTCTGGGTGACAAGCCTACATGGCTTAATGGCTAGATGATTGATGGCTGCTGTAATCCGTCAGGTCATTACCACCTCAGACCCTCAGCTGACCGCAAGCTAATGTTACCGCAGCTCAGTCCACAGCAACAATACATGACACACATGCTCTGTATGCCTGGATGCAGAGAACTCATGTATAAACAGACCCTGAAACTCAGCTTCCTTTGTTTGATCCATCAATTACTGCAAAGCTGCGGAAGAGTTGGAGGAACGGGGAAACAGGGAAGTTGGTCGGTGTAAGGATACCAGAAATAAAATATACAATACAACCCGTCTGTGACATCATGGTAATTGGCCTGTGTGCCGTTGAGAATGCTTATTAGTGTAGAGTGAGTAGGTGGGTAGTGGTAGTCGGAGGATACTGAGGGCGTGAAGCCAGCAGCAGTGTGCCAGCCAGGCATAGATCTCATGGGGAACAAGGAGCCAGGGAGTCTCCTGGAAGAAACCTGATCTGCTCTCCTGCTAACATTCACTCTGTGTCTTTTTACTTTTCTTTTCTGTGGCTGTATATCATTATGTCAGCCCATACTGCCTGTGTCAACTTATCTTTTGCCTGGCACAATCTTTAGAATTAAATTGATTGGCAAAAGTATGTCTCCTGACTGTACACAATGTGCACAAGCTGTCCAACTGAGACGTGTTCACCTGCAACCAGTTATTCATATTTTGTGACGAACCTCTGTGCTGCATGTCTTGCTTTAAGCTCTTTACTCGTGCCGCTACTGATTTCATTTGTTGGAGGCTTTCATTTTAGTTCTGTGCTTTTTTCTTTATCACATTCTTTTCTCACAGGTTGCCACTCAAACCCTTGTGGGCCACGCCCTGGCGCTGTCTCAGCTCACTCACCTCACACCTAATACCCAGCAGGCCAATTAGCAGCTTATTAATCTGTAGCTTAAACCACAACCACTGCACAAACACACACATATGTGCACTTTCACCACACCACTTAGAATCACACCACATCCATGCCAGGCTCAGACCCTGGGTTTGTTTGAAGAACTGAGCGATAATGATTCTTCTCCTCTTTACTGCTGTGTAAAGCCAAAGGTGCAGCTTTATAAAGGCTTTGGCACCTCAGTGTGTGTGCGAGCGCACAGGAGTGCACCCTGCTTGTGGCTGTCTTTGGCATCTCATTGTGGTTTTGACGAAGCTTCCAATTTTGAACTTTGAACTCTTTGTGGTGTCTTAAAGTCGAAACTATTAAATGAACCCCATTGCCGCTTCAAGTTTGTTGCACTCCCCCAAAACCCTGCTCAGAAAAGAAAAAAAAAATCCCATGGCACCAATGGACTTTTAATGGGAGACTTATGATTGATCACACCAGCAGTAAAGACATCAAAGTTTTCTGCTTCACTTGGACTCCCGTCTGAGTGAGACAATAAGGTAGTCCAGACAGTCTGTGCATATATGTGTGTGTGTCTGAGCTTGTATATAGCTCTGAGTCTGTATGGTGGGTGTGGGGTGGGTGGCACTGGGGTAAGGCCTCACATGGCGTCGAGCTCACTTGCACAGGGAATACTTCAGAAGTGAAGGTGGCGTGAGTGAGTAAGAGCAGAAATAACGGACGCAGCTTCATTAGAGATCAAAGCGGCGTGCCTGGGCAAGCAAGGCGGCATCAGCTAATGATGGCCGAGCTTCACTCTCATTCCACGCTAAAAGGGCTCTTATGCTTTGTGTCCCGTAATGATCGGGGACTTTAGTCGAATCACGCTGTAAAAAGAGGCTTTGTTGAAGCTTTGTTGTCAGTAATAAAAAGTGTGCCTGCTATGAGCACACATGGAAGGCTGATAAGTCGACTCCCACACACATAGTAACGGGCACCAAGCCAGTAGATAACAAACATGTATGCAAGCAGGCATCAACACACACACACAGACACACAGATTTATACATAATCTCATAAGGAGCGCTGCTGGGCCCGGTCTCAGTTTCTCCCTCACAAGAACTAAACTGTACATTTGAGTTAAAGTGTGAGGCATCCAGCTGCTGTATCTTTGGATGCAGTTCCAAAGACTGGTTTTGATTTCGTCATCTCGCTGTCGAACACATTCACATTCTACATCTCAGTTATTTAGCAGACCAATTCATCCACAGGGAGCCTATGGTCACCGAGAGTGCACAATCAAAGACTTCATAACTTCATAAAAGCCCGGAGGCAGAGTCAAAACCATTACGGTTAGCGGGGCAAACATTCTCCGGTAATCAGTGTCAGAGTGATTTTGTACAGTGGGTTGTGGGGGCGCGTGCTTGGCCCTGATGGTGAGGCAGTGATGAGCTCGGGGCGCATAGAGGTGAACAAGCAAGACTGGGCTGATGTCTAAAGTGGAGGTGTGGTTAGGAGCAGGAGCTGAAACAACACTGCTGCTGTGCCTGTGGCTGCCATTTAAACAGAGAAAATAGGTCGGTGTGTGTGTGTGTGTGTGTGTGTGTGTGTGTGAATTCATAAGCTGTCATAACTGTTTAGACTGTGTTTCAGTCCTCTGGAGTCAATCAAAGATTCTCAGCATCTGCTGCTCCATCTCTGTAGTCAGTGCAAGCTGCAAAAATATCCTCCCTAATAACTCATTTAGCCTGAAAGTGAGTCCAATCTTGTTTTAGAACTTTTCTTTCAAAATAACTTCAATTGTTTCCAATGAAGTCGCTGTTTTGAGCAATGTGTTGAGAAATTATGTGACACCAAAGAAGCATTTCAAGCATCTGATTTGCATAAGAAACAAAGCTCTCACACCAGTGAGATACATTATGTATTAAAAATAGGATTTTTGAGCTCAACCCAAGACTAACATAATAAAATGAATGCACATGTACATACATGTATACACGTCCATTTATTTTAAATCTTAGAATAAACTCACAGCAGTCGAAGAGAGTGCAGTCCACTGAAGGCCATTTTGGGGATACAACGCAGGGAATTGTAGCTCAGGATTCTGCAATGTCAAAATAATTATATATGAATGTATGTAAAATGCATCTGTTTCCGTCCTGCTGTCAGTGCTACAATTAAAGACTACTGTGTGGGTCCGATGGCAGAGGCTGGTCAGGACTTACAGAGTGGTGAGTTGGCTCATGTTAGCGAAGGATGAGTTGGTCAGAGAGTTGATCTTGTTGTTGCTCAGGTCTCTGAAAGAAAAATCACAAAGGCAGATGTTCATTTTACTGATCTGCACAGTGTGGCAGAGCAGCCAGACACACAGAAAACTTACACCAGCTGCAGGTATTTGAAGGTAGACAGCTCCTTGGGCACCACACTGAACTGGTTTCCATCTAGATACCTGAACAAAGAGACAAAGATACAATATTTATGTGGAAACAGTCCCCTGTATACAGCTTCACATATCTTCACATCATCAAACACTATGCCGTCAACATTTCTACTTCAATGGGAAGTGCATTCCTGAAGTTGAAAATTGAAGCTTGCTGCTGAGGCTGGTCGTGTGATACAATCAAAAGCTCAAAACATCTCTCTGGCAGAGGAACCTTGTGATAAAATTCTTGTCAACATTTTTAATGTATTTACTATCTCAGATTATATCCAGCCACTCACAGTACTGTAGTTTGTCACAAAGTGTTGAGTATCAGTATATTGATCTGCAGTTGTCTGACAGGAAAGGGGTACAATATAAAGAAGGTTAATGCAAACTGTTATGGCTTCACAGTAAAAAATAAATGGCAAAGACTGAACATTTCTGCTGTGAAAATGCTGCAGGAAGCATTGAGTCATTTACTTCAACATGCTTTTATGTATATGGTTCAGTTTAAATAAATGAATGAATGTCCTGCAAGTTATAATAATTAGGTTTTACTTTTGGTGCAAGTTGACTTCATTCTGCACTTGATGATTTCATTCTTCTTTTTGTCAGATTAGTTTTACTTTGCACAGTCGTCAGTGAAGAGGCACAGGCACTTATTGTGGGATATCACACTTTTTACACAGAACACTTTGTCCCATCCTGTTAAAACTAATTTATTCTCATGTTAGACAAAGCACCAGGATGTTTTGTCTTTTTAAAGTGACTGTGGGACAAACACTTGTGTGGGCAGTGCGTGTGCACATGTGGGATAACAAACTGACTATGTCCAAGCCACTGATGGCCTGTCACCTTGATAAATGGCAGATTCAGGGACTGGTCCATCTGAGAAGAGCTGCAGGCTCCTGCTATTGTTATTGGCTGCACACAGGGTGGGAAGGGATGTGGGGGAGCTGGTTAGTTAGGAGGCCTTTGGGTTCAGAGGTAATGATAGGTAATGATGGTGCAGAGGACACTTGGGATAATGATGGAGTAGCAAACTCTCCAGATGACGAGATGAAAGCCCAGAACAGAGCGCTACACCTGGTCACACCTGCTGGGACAATGACAGGCCTTAAGGCTCGCACAGCGTGTGTGTGTATGTGTGTGTGTGCATGACTTAGTCTGAACCACTTGAAGCAGTATTGGAAAGTTCCAGACCTATTCCATTCCCTCCCCTTTCCATTGAAAACTGCTCATTAAAATGTCCTGTTGCTCCCCTATGCTCCTGTGGACAGGCTTTTGGCCCTCACACAAATATGCACGCACACACACACACAAACACACACTCACTCACTCACTCACTCACTCACACACTGATCCTTGGCTCTGAGTGTGAGAGTGACATCAGTGCTAGCCCTGAAGGCTGCAAGGAACACAGAAGAAGAATGTCTGAGAGAATAACTGCAGGGTTTATTGACTCCTTTCCTCTTCTCCAAATGATGAGATCTGTTTTCTTTGCTTCCGCTGTTTTTGCTCTTGTCATTTTTCAAGGCTCATAAAGTTTTTTGTTTTTTTTTTTGTTTGGGTTTTTTTTTTAAGTAAGACAAAGAAACAATAATACCTGGAAGTCAAACTGATAAATCAGCATGAATAATGCCAAGGTACTCACAGTTCAGTCACATTTCTCGGGATGCCTTTGGGCAGTATGTGGAGGTGCTTGTTACTGCAGCGCACCACAGTCTCCAGGCAAGTACATTCACTGGGACACTGGGGTCTGGGCACACAGCTTGACTCCTCTTGGCCTGGGAAAGAAGAAGAAGTAGAGGGGAGTTAGATGCGAGAGACGAACAAAAAGGAAGAAAGACTAAGACATGGAGACGAGGCAAAAGAGGAGCTGTCATCTTTGGCAAAAAAAAAAAGAAAAAAAGAAAAATCACAAAGACAAATCAAACCTAAAGGCGAATCAGCACCAAAACATAATAGTCGTTCAAGCTGGTGAGGCATTGAGACAATGAAGAAGGAGGAAGTGAAAAATGGGAAAAGTAAAATAGGACAGAGAGAGGAGCCTTGCTAATGTAATATCGACCAGCAAGAGCAAAGAATGGAAGCTGCCCGAGGCCTGAAGACAAGTCTAACAGTTATTCAGGTGCAAATAGGCTGACTGGTCAATAAGGCAAACAGCTCAATAGCTCCACTCAGCCCGGCATCGACCAGCAGCTTAGAAACTGCTGAGTGGCAATCTATTCAGTAAACAAAAGAGTCACACAATAGTGGCCATTATTTAAGATGATCTCAGACACTTTAAGCAGCCCTTGCACATAACGTATGGTGGAGCAGAGTGAAATCTTCATCAGTCACAGGCAGACAGGTTAGTTTCACACATGCTGCAGGTTATCTACTATATTGAAGATGCTTATCTCCTTTCAAGGAGACAAACAACTCCATTTCAAGTGGAGAAGATGCAGTAAAGCTGTGGTTGTGGAGTAAATAAATACAAGCAGGGACAAAGGGAGCTTATTCAAAGAATGACACCCAGTTGTGTGTCTCAGCATCACCCACCTTCCTCACAGCGGAAGTCCGGCAGAGCCACATCCTGCAGAGGGATCTCCTTCAGGAAGGCCGGACGCTGGCAACGAGGGTTACCCGTCACAATCTTCCTGCTTCTCAGCCAATCACCAAGCCAGGCCAGTCGACAGTCACAGTTGAAGGAGTTGGCTAAGAGGTTACTGGGAGAGGATAGGACAGGTTGTAATGAATAAAACTTTAAATGAAAGGTTTAAAGGCTCTCATGTGTGGACGTCAGAGTCTTACAGTGTGGACAGAGTCTGCAGAGTATCGAAGGCTCCAGGGGTGATGGTGGTCAGCTGGTTGTCGTACAGAGACAGCAGCCGGACATTGTGAAGCCCTGTGAAACTGTCATTGTGGACACAGCTGATCTTGTTGTTCCTCAGCATCCTAAAGAAGAAGGAATTACAACATTTGCCTCGAAATCTTAAAATATCAGAATGCATTTCGACGGGCATCATTGTGTGATGGATTGCGCATCACTCACAACATGCGCAGCCCCTCGAGGCCACGGAACATCCCGCTTCGAACCGAGTCGATCTGATTGGCTGTGAGGTGAAGCTCGTTGACAGATGATGCACCTTCAAAAGCCCCATCCTCAATCTCTGTGATCTTGTTGTTGCTGAGGTTACTGTGGGAGGGGGAGGGGCGACATGTCAGAGAATTAAATGTAACACTTTAGGGAGCGAAAGGTGTTGAAGAAGTAAAATAAGATGTACTTACATTTTCTTCAGCTGGGAAAGGCTCTTAAAAACTCCAGTTGCCTCCAGCGTTGTGATCTCATTGTTATTAAGGCGGCTAGAGACAATAAAAAAATAAAAAGTTTAACCTTAGAAACAATCAAATCCAATTAAATCCAGACTTGTCTTTCCAATTGACCTATCCCTTCTCAGTCTCTTTCTTTGTGTTTCTGTTGTGTACCCCTGAGTCCTTACAGTTCAGTGGTGGAGGCAGGGATGTGCTCCGGGACCTTGGTGAGCTTCAGGTTTGAACAATCCACTACATTGGACTCACAGCGGCACTTGGGAGGACACACCGGGTCACTGTTACAGGCATTATTCAGACGGGTGTCCTCTGTACCTGAGCAGGAGAAAATACAAACACATACACTCTTAAGACACATCAGCTGCTTTTTCTATACAAGCACATTTGCCCCATTCTCCCATGATGTTCTTTGTCACGCATCTACTTCCTCCACAGCTGTATGTCAGCACTTTGTGTCCTGTTGTGACCTAAGAGGAGGCTTCCCTACCTCAACTTCAACCTGCTCTTAGTACATCCTGCTCTCCTACCATTCATAGGAGGGATGAATGGATGAGGGGGAGTTATTTTAGAGGGAGTGGGAGCAGTGGGGTGAAAAGAAAGAGGATTTGGGCCGCCAGCTTCAGTGAAGCAGAGCACCCATGAGAGAGAAGATGGTGGGAGAGAGGAGGTTGAAATGATGCACTGGAAGTGAGTGCAGACAGGTGGAGTCACAGGAAGAGGAGAGACAGGAAGTAGAAGGAGGAGGGCATGAAAAACATCAATGCATGCTGGGAAGAGAGGAAAGAAACCAGGGAAAGTAGACAGATGAGAGATGACTGAAAGGTGAGGGGAGGAAGTGCAGAGAGACATCTATCCTGATGGAGGAAGAGCAAGAATGAGGCGGTGTGGGGAGTGTGGGACATTTTCCTGCACCTCCTCTGTCTATGAATAGACGTTACGTGCCAAAAAGTGTGCTGCCAGTTACATCATGGCTGCTCAATAATGGAATAGCACAGGGAGCTACTTTGCTACAGTGTGTGTGTGTGTGCATTTGTGCGTCTGCGACTGTGTATTGTGTCTCAGTGTGTGTGCAAATATGTGTGTATTTGTGCGTGTAAAGCTTATGTGTGTGCATATGTTCCATTTAGAGGGAACATCGCTGTATTTTCTGTTAGGATATTGTCTTGTGTCCTCCATGCTCACGTCACTGCACCGCTGCGCCTGAGCTTTCTGGAGATGACGACAGCGGGACACCGTGGAGCACCCTGACCACAATCATGAGCAGGAAAACCTCAAACAACCACGACAAAATCCTACGTTTGAGTATGAAAAATCCCAAATAAATGGAGCAGCCATAACCCAAGCCCTGATGGCTGACTTTATTAGTTTTCTTCCTCATTGCTGGTGCAGTGGCTCTTTCTCAAGCTGTGTCACTTCTCTGTGTGGCTCACTGGAGGGTGCAGACAAACACAGTAATGTTGGTCATTAAGGAACTTTCCCCTTGCTAGGCCAGACAAGAGGAAAAGGCATTTCCTGCTACAGAGGAAGCAATGAAAGTACAGCGCGGTGCTTTGATCTTGAGGATGTGGAGGAGCCGGGAGAGATTTCGTGAGCCTGAGTCATCGTCATCGTCACAAGTGCGTGGTGGCGACACTTTTACTGTCAGCAGATTTACACGAAACTGGAGAAAACCAAGAGGAGAGGGAAAGAGGTTTTCCCCTCTCCGAGGTGCAAAATGACTCATTGCTGGAGTTGTAGCAGTTCTCATAATTCCCTGCAGCTTGGTTCCTCATTATCAATGTATTATGGAATTCCCGTGCTGTCAGTGATTGTGTGTTTAGCGCATGGATGTGTGTGTATTGTGGAAGCTTTTATTGTTATCATTCAGGGAGGGTGAAATTCTTATTAATCACATTTGGCTTTGATCTTTTTCTGCTTACATAGTACTCCCATTTGTTCTCTGAGCCAGTGCAGAGTTTTATCTCAACGTAGCACACAAAGGCACTTTAATTTACACTCGCACACACACACACACACGCAGGCACACAGACATAGACAATGAATCAGACAAACACCACAGACGCACACAAAGTTCGACACACATCACTGCTCCTCCTAGTTATTTTCTTGGAAGTGCTCTTGTTAAGAGGTCCGGAAACATCCGCTGATAGGAATCTGGGTCCTCTGGTGAGCTTTATTTTCTTTAGCTTATACTGATAGAAAGGACACACTTTCCTTCCTCTGCGTCCTTCTCTCCCTCCCTCTTCTTCTGTCCCTCTCGGTGACTGACTGTCTGTGCTAATGCCAAAGCAAAGAGACACTTCCTTTTGACTCTATCTGTTGAAACTGTTAGCAAAACAGGGCTGAGAAGAAGCAGATGCTCTCACACATATATCCCACATTAAAATTCCTTCATAGGTACAGCCACTCTTGGGCCCAATTAGCTACTCTCAAGTGCCAGCAGTGCGCAAATTTCAACAAATTTCACCCTTAAATGTCCAGTGTTTTTTCTCTGCAGACCATTTCCTCTGACCTCCATCCTACCATCATCCAGATGGATGGAAGGATTATTCCAGTTTGTTACAGCTTAGGTCTCTCATGGTTTGTGGTCATCAGTCCAATAAATTATGGAGGGAACACCAAATGTGAGTGTACCTGAAATGTTGGTAATAAAGTAGAAGCTGGTTTGTTCTTTCATTCTTTATTGACCTGCATGATCATCTCAATGATTTGTGTGAATTATTTTTAGCCATGTTTCCATGTTCTCAGCTCTCTGCACAAACTTGGTGAATAAAACTAAACTAAAAGAAATGATGGCAAAGATGGAAAAGTACGACCCAAGCTGTAATAAACTGCAATTATTCTTTAACCCGTGGGAGAATCTTATTTAAAAGAATCATAAGCAATGGAAAAAGTTATGCTGCTACATGGCTGCAGGTGGTAAATTAAAGAAAAGAGGAAGACAATGATAGGTGTGAACATTTACAAGCCACTCACCTGGGATGACGTACTGCTCTTTGGCTGTGATGGAGAAAAGAAAGAGGGACGGATGTCAGTGAGACCAGTCTGGTCTGCATAGCTGTGGTGTTGCTATGCTTCAGAACAGTCATATATAAAGCTTATATATGACGACACGTGACACAAAGTATATGACAGTTAAACAGAGAAGCCTCAGACTGTCTCTGTGCATGGCAATATGGAGAAACTAGTAAAAATGCAAAAAAAAATGGTGGTAAATATTTGGCTGTTGCTAAGGAAGATTGGTATGAGGGAAAGAAGGAGACAGTGAGAAAGAAAGAGGGGAAAATGACAAAAAAGGAAAAAAGAAAGTGCAAAGAAAGAAGGAAAACACATGGACTCCCTTCTTCACAAGGTCTAGCCAAACAAATGAGGCTATAAAGAAGTGTGAAACCTCAGCGGTGCAGAGTGCCAGACAGCGTAGCACAGTGCATAAACACAATAGTGGGCACAGGCTGGAGGGAGTGTGGATCTGTGCAGTGAAAAGCAGTGAGAGAATGAGGGGACACGAAGGAAACCTGAGCCTGGCAAGCAGAAAGCAATGAACAGGGCAAGGGAAGTTAAAGGCTGGGAGGGACGGGAAGCCTGAGGTTGGCAGCAGGCAGAGGAATGGTGGGCACGTACAGAAACTCTAGCCCTTATACCAGCCTGGACTGGTGATCTCAGCTCACTGCGGTTTGCATGTGAAACCAGACTCACAATGTGGTAATATGGAGGGAAAATGGAGAAAGAGTGAATGATCCCTCTCTTCTTGGCCCCCAAGTTTGTCTGGGGGAGATATTGATTGAGGAGTACCGCCACGGCAATGGTAGGCTGAATAAAACCTACCAGGAATTAACCCATCATTAAATGTGGTATGTGGTAGAGAGAACAATGCAGGGATAAAAGCTGCTCGCAGCACAGAGAAAGAGAGAAGGTAAGAGGGCAGCAGCAAGAAACAAGTGGAACAAAAATAACAAAGTCTGTCTGAGAGACACAGAACCCCAGAGAGAAATAAAGAGGGAGACAGAGACACAGAGACACCAGCATCCCAGAGCGGCAGGGACACAGAGACACCAGCCTACCGGAGAGGCAGGGACACAGAGACACCAGCCCCTTGGAGAGGCAGGGACACAGAGACACCAGCCTACCGGAGAGGCAGGGACACAGAGACACCAGCCTACCGGAGAGGCAGGGACACAGAGACACCAGCCTACCGGAGAGGCAGGGACACAGAGACACCAGCCTACCGGAGAGGCAGGGACACAGAGACACCAGCCTACCGGAGCAGCGGAACTTCTTGCTCTTGATCTGTCCAATACGTTTGTTTGCAAGACGCCGTGGGCTGGCACAGCGGGCGCCGCTGGTCTCGATCGGGTTGGAGCGCAGGTAGTCGGCCAGCCACTTCAGATTACAGTCACAAATGAATGGGTTCTGGGCCAGATGACTGAAGGAGGGTTGTTGGAGAAAAGTGGAAATGATTAGACTGATAAATATACCAAGAAAGGCAGGTAATACATAAAATCTGATTAAAGATCAGATTTCAACATGTTTATATAGGCATCAGGCAATAATCTGACATTGTTATTTATTGACTTGACTCTAGACCAAACTTCTAGAAAGCACTTAGAGAATGCAAACCTCTACTGAGGTATAAGCCATCTCTACTGATGCTATTCACTGAACACTGTTGCCCTCTTATGGTGAAATAGCAACACTGTTGTTAAAACATTGACCATTATAACAAAGAAACAAAATCCCATCCTCTGATCATGCCCAAAATGTATTAATTTGTTCCTCAGGTGATACCTTATCGCTCAAAAAACAAACAAAAAAACCAAACAAACATTGAGATCTCTTCAGTAGTTTTTCTGTAATATTGCAAAATTTAAAACTTTTTTGTTGTTGTTTCATTGGTCTGCTTTAGTTTTAGTGGGTTGTACCTACTTAACTGCCAATTGAGTGTGTTTTGCAAAATATGTTTACTCATGTCAACACACACTTGTGCTATGAGTTCAGATGACCAGCGACTGGTGGGGTGAGGGGGTCTCTTCATGTATTTTTATCCCTTCACCAGAATGCAGACGTAAAAAAGCAGCTTGTTTTAGACTGAGACATTTAAACTCAGTGCTCCCTAATTGTTTGTGGTGAGCTGAGGGGCAGCACCATCCATCACCTCCAACAGGTGTCTTCTGTGACAATGACAAAAACCCTATTATACAATGGTAGGTACCACTGTGTGGGGTCTGTATTGATACCAGCATGTGGCTGGCGTTGCATCTTGGGAAAGAGAAAAGGAGACATTAATTAAGACAGAATTGGTGCTGTCTGAGTAACTGTGGTGGAAACACTGGGTGTGGTGTGCGCTGTTTTTAATCTGGCCGCAGAAGCTGTGTGTGTCCGTGTGTTTGTGAAGATGATAGATTTACTCCCCTTTCTACCTCATGACTCCATTCCTGTGTTATTACACAGACCTGCAAGTAAACAACTCCTGTGTTGGCTCATGTTTTATGGTGACGGCTCAGTATGTGTCAGAGCGTGTACAGCAGCATGTGTGTGTTTGTGTTTGACTCACAGGGTCTGTATAGCTCGCAGCGAAGTGAAGGTGCCCTTGGCGACGGTTTGGATCTTGTTGTCGTAGAGCGATAGCAGCGAGAGATTCTGCAGGTCCTGGAAGGCGTTGGCACGAACGCAGTGAATCTTATTGGCATTCAGCAACCTGGGAGGAGAGGGGAAGAAAAGGAAAAGAGGGAGGGAAGCAGCTTGTCAGAGTTTCTTTATGCATTCATTCATTATACATTCCATCTAGAAAACTATGCACAGGTACAAAGTTTATTTGAAGGTTACGACTCCTTCGGTGAGTGGGAGTAAAGGGTGCATGTCTGCAGAGTATCAGCAGAGCGTGTGTGTGTTCCGCTCACAGCAGTTGCAAAGCGTAGAGGCCATCAAACACCCCCTTGGGCAGATCGGTGATCTTATTTCCATACAGCACACTGAGAAATCACAACACAGACTTGCTTTAGACACAGGAAATGACAACTGAGTGGCTATTTATGCATAAACTTGGCTCAGGACCACTTACAGGGAGTTGAGGGAGCGCAGGCCCTGGAAGGCATCAGGAGCTATCTCTGAAATCTGGTTGTTGCTCAGGTCTCTGTGTAGAAGAGGGAGAAGAAGGACAGAGATTTGGATGTGAAAATTGAGGTTTTGCTTTTAGGCCCATGTGACCTGGCACCTTTGTGTCATCCTCATAGGAAAGTGGCATGAATGCAAGACCAATGCTTGTCACTGACTGAGGAGCAAGGAGGAAGCAATCGTAGTGTGAGCTGGATGAAGATGAGTTTCAGCTCTCTCCCATATTTGATGGTGCGTCCCTTCAAGGGAGCCTCGCAGCCAATCAAAACATTTACTTGTATTATTTGTGGCCTATCAACCCATCCTCTGTTGTATTGCGGTGTGTGTGTGTGTGTGTGTAAATGTGATACAGGGCTGAAATCCAAAGCGAAATACAGTAGACTGCCTCTGAACATTGCTGTTGTTAATAGGATCCGCAGGCCTCTCCCCACAGGATAACCACTAAGCCTGTGTGTGTATGTGTTTATGCATGTGTGTCTGCGTGAGTAAATGCAACAGTAAATGAGGAACAGTGGGACAGAAAGGGAGAAAGACAGATGGAGAGAGAGAGAGTTAATGGAGTATGTGGACTGAACTCCAGTCGACTGGATACCTTTGAAGGAAAATCATCATGTGGTGACGAAGAGGGATATTTTCTCATTTGGGGGTAACAGTTAAATAAGTACCCATTTGTCTTCTTGCAAAGGACTGAGGTTTCCTGGAAACGAAAATGCAGCAAAGGAGCCAACATATGCACTGGTGTGTGTCTGTAAACTCAGACACTGGTGTGTTTGTGTATGTGTCGGTGTGTGTGTGTGAGGGCTGTTACTGCATCCCTGTCTAAGGTGGTTCACGTGTAGGTCATCCAAAGTGGGACAAGGTGAAATTGAATGTGTGTGGTTGACATACAAGGTCAGGAGAAGCACTGCAGACACCACAAATAAACAAATACACACACATGTGTACAGTATCCTACATAAAACCTTTACTCGGTAATTTTGCCTCGTAATCACATATTTACCCACTACTCACATAATATTCCAGAAAAACCATTAAACATAAATTGCATATGAACATCTGCTGAGTCTGACCCAGGAGACCATGTTCAGCATGATGTATAGATGCTGTCTACACACTGTGTACTGAGGGTGCTGGACTCAGGACTCAGCCAGCTGAATCAACAGAGACATTGAGGGTCAACACAGACATGCGGCCATACATTGTTGTTGCTAAATGCAGAATAAGCAGCAGCAACCACAGTAGCAGGTCATGTTTGTGGGAAAAGAACAGATGGATAACACCTATATAGATAAAACTTGGTTTTTGAAGGGGTTGAGATTATGTTTTCATCTACAGTTAGATTGATTTTTTTTTTCAACAAATATTTTTTTGCATTTGTTTTGTTTACAAGCAAATATTAGATATTTGTAAGCCTGAGGATGGAGAAGCAACAATAAGATAGTATTTGTATAATTTCTGTTCCAGCTTATTATTATTTGGATGATCTATAATACAACAACTGCCATTGTGTGTACTTTGTATATAATTTATGAAAACTGTCCAGAGTGTACCCCGCCTCTTGCCCATTACCAGCTGGGATAGTCTCTGAGCCCCTGTGACCCAGTTGGTTGAGCAGGTATTTACTCTAACATTGAAAACTGGCCACGTGGAGACCACATGGTTCACATTTTAGTCCATATTTTAGTACAGTCACAAAAAAAGCATTTATTTTAGTACAAAACATAAAATGTTTCTCTTGAGAGCCCCCCAGAGCTGCAATAAGATATCAGCTGCTTCATCTGTCTACTGCTCTGTATTCACCTCATGTGAACTTCAAACTGTCCCCGGAGCTGGACGATATAACAGCGAGGAATCCTTCAGGAAGGTCAGAGAAACTCCCTGACCTTCTGTTTCCTCCATGTCCCTGCTGCTACGTCAGTGGTGGTGTTGAAGTTTATGGGTTTGGCTTGACTGGTGTGTGCTGGCTAGGTGACCGGACAGCTGGCTCGTCGGGTGAAAAACCACTCCAGTCTCAACTACCAGCCTGTTGCTGTTCGCTCCCAGAAAGAGCGAAGCCTCAGCCCTCATTCCAGCACACTCTCCGTCCCCTCATCGTCGTCCAAGCTGGCAGTTTGCAGCTTGCCCACGCAGGCACAATACACACACAGACTGGACACAGCACTAGCCAGGGGAATACCAGTGTGCAGCAATGAAAAATGAGAGCTGTTATTATGCTCATGTAGGATCTGAGTGCTTGCTTTCCATGCCACCCCAAGTCTGAGAACAAGAATATGTTCTTAAGGAAGAGACAAAATAAATACTTCATGCTCCTTGGAAGTGGAATGAGAAGACGGCCAATTGTCGCTTCTTTTTCCAGCCTCAACTTCTTGTTCTCATCTGTATTATTTAGCCCTGAGGTGAATGTACTGCTGTACTTACATCCTACGCAGTTTCTTGTAGGGAGAGAAAGCTCCGGGTGGAACAGACTTAATCCCATTCTGCTCCAGACGTCTGGAGAGGAGGAGAGGAGAGGAGAGGAGAGGAGGAGAGAGGAGAGGAGATACCATTAGTTAACAAAACAATAGAGTTCTCCATGGCAACATGGCTGAGTAATGACCTCTGACCCTAAGTGATTGGCCTGATTATATTAGTGAGATCTATTCCCCAGCTGTAATAGGTCCAGGCATGTTGGAGTCATAAC